>CM068351.1:2363747-2411247 GCA_034769755.1 Odontamblyopus lacepedii
TGTTTGGATCCAGAGTGAGATCACAGAAATCTGATGGAGAGAAGACACAACACAGCAGCAGTTAGTCCCCTGTCCACTGTCATCCTTCCACACACTCACCTCTGTGTGCTGAGCCGCTCCCCCTTCAGACACACACACACACTCACCTCTGTGTGCTGAGCCGCTCCCCCTTCAGACACACACACACTCACCTCTGTGTGCTGAGCCGCTCCCCCTTCAGACACACACACACACTCACCTCTGTGTGCTGAGCCGCTCCCCCTTCAGACACACACACACACTCACCTCTGTGTGCTGAGCCGCTCCCCCTTCAGACACACACACACACACACCTCTGTGCTGAGCCGCTCCCCCTTCAGACACACACACACACTCACCTCTGTGTGCTGAGCCGCTCCCCCTTCAGACACACACACACACTCACCTCTGTGTGCTGAGCCGCTCCCCCTTCAGACACACACACACACTCACCTCTGTGTGCTGAGCCGCTCCCCCTTCAGACACACACACACACTCAGAGAGTCGCACTAATGAAACTCCTGCAGCACATCAGGTTTGTCCAGTCGCTGTTCAGTTTTGTGTCGTGTTTTTGTGTTTTTATGGAATATTGTCGTGCGGGAGCCTGAGGGCGGAGCCTCGTACTGCAGCTGAGCAGCTTTTGCATTATTCCTTCTTTAAACGTGTCCATGTGAATCCACAGACACTTGTGGTGGAGACAGTCCTGAGGCCAACAGCTGAGCCTGTGTCTGTGGCTCCACCACTTCTGATGCTTTCATTTATTTACTGTGATGATACTCTGTGTATGAATTGTGTTCTACAAATAAATCCTCCTTCGATTGTAAAAACACTGTCCAGATGATTCCCCTGAAACTCTCTACATCACAACAGTGTTTGAAGTCGCTCAAAAAGGAAATGCTTTGACCCTCAAAAATGACCCGGTTGTGTCATAAAATGCTGACAGACGGTTTGTGTGAGACAAATAAAGTCATAAAAGTGACCAGAGTTAAATGGGTTCAGTCAGACTTACATCTCCAGATTGGATTCAGCCATCGTTCTCCAGCAGGTCTCAGTCTGAAGGAAACATCAGAGTTTGTCTCAGAGCATTTTCACTCCATGTGACATTAAAATGTGTTATTTTGAGCTGAACTCTGTCCTCAGTCTGTGCTGCTCAGGCCTCTGGTGCTTCTGAAGTCTGTTTTTATTCATTCCACTGTCATTTCTGAGGTTCAGTGTGGAGCAGGAGCAGGTCCATACCTGAGAGTGTCCAGTGTGCAGTGGGGCTCCTCCTGTAGAGCACACAGGAGCTTTACTCCTGTGTCTCCTGGATGGTTGTAGCTGAGGTCCAGTTCTATCAGATGGGAGGGGTTGGACCTCAGAGCTGAGGCCAGAGAAGCACAGCCTTCCTCTGAGAGCAGACACCCTGACAGTCTGAGGACACAGATTATTGGAATCAGGAACATTCATGAGGAACATTCAACCCAAATGAGACAAACAACAAGTCCCAGATCTTTATGGGACTTTATCAAATGTTCTTTTCCAATGCAAATACCAACAGGTTCTGGAATAATAGTGAAGAATATGAACCCCTCTGACCTGAGCTGTTCCAGTTTACACTGAGGACTCTTCAGTCCAACACACAACATCTTCAGCCCTGAGTCCTTCAGGTCATTGAGACTGAGGTCCAGGACTGTCAGACTAGAGGACTGGGAGCTGAGGACTGAGGACAGAGCTTCACAGCTTCTCTCTGACAGGTCACAGCTGCTCAGTCTGGAGGAGGAGACAGGAGCTGATGAGAGAAGAACTCAGAACACAACTGACAAGTTCAGATACTGTGACATAAACCTGGGTTCATCTGGACTGTCTTCAAACAGTAATAAAACAAAATATTAGGGTAAAAAATGTCTGTATAATTCTGACCTGAGCTGTTCCAGTTTACACTGAGGACTCTTCAGTCCAACACACAACATCTTCAGCCCTGAGTCCTTCAGGTCATTGAGACTGAGGTCCAGGACTGTCAGACTAGAGGACTGGGAGCTGAGGACTGAGGACAGAGCTTCACAGCTTCTCTCTGACAGGTCACAGCTGCTCAGTCTGGAGGAGGAGACAGGAGCTGATGAGAGAAGAACTCAGAACACAACTGACAAGTTCAGATACTGTGACATAAACCTGGGTTCATCTGGACTGTCTTCAAACAGTAATAAAACAAAATATTAGGGTAAAAATGTCTGTATAATTCTGACCTGAGCTGTTCCAGTTTACACTGAGGACTCTTCAGTCCAACACACAACATCTTCAGCCCTGAGTCCTTCAGGTCATTGAGACTGAGGTCCAGGACTGTCAGACTAGAGGACTGGGAGCTGAGGACTGAGGACAGAGCTTCACAGCTTCTCTCTGACAGGTCACAGCTGCTCAGTCTGGAGGAGGAGACAGGAGCTGATGAGAGAAGAACTCAGAACACAACTGACAAGTTCAGATACTGTGACATAAACCTGGGTTCATCTGGACTGTCTTCAAACAGTAATAAAACAAAATATTAGGGTAAAAAATGTCTGTATAATTCTGACCTGAGCTGTTCCAGTTTACACTGAGGACTCTTCAGTCCAACACACAACATCTTCAGCCCTGAGTCCTTCAGGTCATTGAGACTGAGGTCCAGGACTGTCAGACTAGAGGACTGGGAGCTGAGGACTGAGGACAGAGCTTCACAGCTTCTCTCTGACAGGTCACAGCCGCTCAGTCTGGAGACAGAAAACATAGTTTATGCAGAAGTTGAACCAAACCGTCCTCTGTTAAACAAAGGTTACTCACAGAGCTTTGTTGGAGGCCTTGACCACTGGCAGCAGCCTCAGGAGAGCCTCCTCTGAAGCACAGTATTTCTTCAGATCAAACTGCTCCAGATCTTCTTCTGATGACAGTAAGATGAAGGCCAGAGCTGACCACTGAGCAGGAGACAGTCCACCTCCAGACAGATGTCCTGAACTCAGGACCTGTTGGACCTGCTCCACCAGAGAACGATCATTCAGTTCATTCAGACAGTGGAGCAGGTTGATGCTCCTCTCTGCAGACACATCCTCACTCAGCTTCTTCTTGATGTACTCAGCTGTTTTCTGATTGGTCTGGGAGCTACTTCCTGTCTGTGTCAGCAGACCTTGTAGAAGGCTCTGATTGGTCGACAGTGAAAGACCCAGGAGGAAGCGGAGGAGCAGGTCCAGGTGTCCGTTTGGACTCTGTAAGGCCTGGTCCACAGCCGTCTGGTAAAACTGCACTGATTTTCTGCTAAAAACCTTTGTCCATGATGATGTTTGTTTGTCTGAGAGCAGGTTGACCCCAGAGCTGAAGAAGGTCTGATGGACGTGAAGAGCAGCCAGAAACTCCTGCACACTCAGATGGATGAAGCAGTAGACCTTGTCCTGGTACAGGCCTGGCTCCTCTCTAAAGACCTGTGTGAACACTCCGGAGTAAACTGAGGCCGCTGCAGCGTCCAGCCCACACTCGCTCAGGTCACTCTCGTAGAAGATCAGGTTTCCTTTCTGCAGCTGCTCAAAGGCCAGTTTTCCCAGAGACTCCACCATCTTCCTGGTCTCTGGACTCCAGTGTGGGTCTGTCTCAGATCCTTCTTCATACTTGATGTTCTGGACTTTGGCCTGAACCACCAGGAAGTGGATGTACATCTGAGTCAGGGTCTTGGGCAGCTCTCCTCTCGCTCTGCTTCTCAACATGTGCTCCAGGACTGCGGCAGCGATCCAGCAGAAGATCGGCAGGTGGCACATGATGTGGAGGCTTCTGGACGTCTTGATGTGGGAGATGATTGTGTCGGCCTGGTCTCTGAACCTCTTCCTGAAGTACTGCTCCTTCTGCGGGTCGGTGAACCCTCTGACCTCTGTCACCATGGAGACGCACTCAGCAGGGATCTGATTGGCCGCGGCGGGTCGTGTGGTTATCCAGAGGCGAGCGGAGGGAAGCAGCCTCCCCCTGATGAGGTTCACCAGCAGCACGTGCACTGAGGCCGACTCTGTGGGGTCGCTCAGGACCTCGGTTTTGGTGAAGTCCAGAGGAGGTCTGCACTCGTCCAGACCGTCAAAGATGAAGAGCACCTGGAGGTCTTCAAAGCTGCAGAGATCTGCTCGTGTTTGACTAAAGAAGTGATGAACAAGTGTCACCAAGCTGAAGCTTGTGTCCTTCAGCACATTGAGCGCTCTGAAAGTGAACGGAACAGCAGCTGTATGTCCTGGTTGGCTTCACCTTTAGCCCAGTCCAGACTGAACTTCTGAGTGAGCACTGTTTTCCCGATGCCAGCCACTCCCTTTGTCAGCACTGTTCTGATGGCTCCATGTGTGTGAGCTGGGCCTTTAAACATGTCTTCACATGTGATGGCCGTCTCTGCTGGGCCTGGAGTCCTGGAGGCTGTTTCCATGTGTCTGACCTCATGTTCCTGGTTGACCTCTGAAGACCCTCCCTCTGTGATGTAGAGCTCTGTGTAGATCTCATTCAGAAGGGTGGAGTTTCCTGCTTTAGCGATGCCCTCAAACACACACTCAAACTTCTGCTGCAGGTCAGACTTCAGGTTACGTTGACAAACTCCAGAATAACTCCCTGAATGAAGACACAGACACAGACCTGAGTCTCAGAGAAGATAAAATGACTGTGAGCAGCTTGTTAAATGTGTTAAATGGTCCTACTGCTCCACAGGCGCTCAGCCAGCTCCTTCTGCTTCATCCTCCTCAGGAAGTTCAGTGTGATCTTCAGAACAGCCTCACTGCAGCTCCTCTGCTCTTCATCCTCGTCCTCCACAGGATCTAAGCCTTCTGGGTCATCTGTACTCAGAACCTTGTGGAGCTTCTTCAGCTCCTTCTGGACCAAAGTAAAGATGTCCTCCTCCAGAAGCTGAACAGACACATTATAAACAGCACAAAAGCACTCAGTGTCAGATCTGTGTGGAACAAGCTCTCGTTCATCTGAACATTTCCAAACTTTAGTGAATGACAGACCTTAAATATGGAGTCCAGCTGTGTCTGATGGTGCTGACCACTGGAGACCTGAGGACCCGGCTGCTCCCCTCTGCCACAGAGACACATTAAACACTCAGGTTCATTTCAACTGTTTTATTCGACACTGGAGGAAACTCAGTGGTAAAATCATGTTGCTCTTCCATAGACCGGTCACTCCTGAGGGACTCACAGGTGTGACCGTCTGTGGGAGACTCTGTGCTGGAGTCTGGTGGATTTAACTAACAGGAAAATACATTTGGACTTTAACTTTAAATGAGAAATCAGAGCTTTTTGTTTTGGACAAATCTCACACTCTAAACTTTAACTTATACATTATAGTGACATTACAGTCTTTACATCGGAAAACTCAGAGAACTTTCAATTGAACAGAATTTGTGAAACGCTAAATAACTCGTATACTAGATCTAAATCCCCAGATACTCCTGATCTCCTGCACCATCACACACAGCGTCACTCACAGCTCTCTCCTGAAGGTCAGTGGTTCATACATAGACCAGTCACTCCTGAGGGACTCACAGCTGGGACCAGGTTCAGACGGAGGACGTTTCTGGTGGATCCTGAGCCACAGAAGAAAACACACTTCAGTCACAGTAAAACTCATGGGGCTGTTCGGACTCAGATACTTCAGGAGGTTCTACAAACCAGCAGATTCAACAAAGAAACATCCATTTTATTTATTTATAAAGTTTCATTCTGGAACAAAGAGTCATTGTGTTTTTAATGTGATTCTCTGTGACCTGTTGACTGCTCCTGGACATTAAAACCACGTCTAGCCAGGCTGGCGCCACCTGGTGCCTCCGCTCAATTTCATTTCTCTCCAGCCACTAGGTCAGTGATCACAGTCACTACACGGTTCACAAATACCCCGGAAGTTGTAGTTGCCGCACGGCCAATCAGTGAAGTGGTGTGTTGGCCAGAACCGACCTGAGCTGCGACAGCGACTGCAGAGGCCAGGAGCACACGACCAAACAGCAGCGACTGGTTCAATAAAAAGTGGCCGCCTGCTGTCGAGCCAACGACTCCTAATGCTGCAAGATCAGACGGTTTCCACGAAGCTAAACCACGTCACCCACATTAGATCAGATGTTTGTGAACATAAAGTCGTGATGTTATGAGGTGTTGTGAGTCGGACTTACTGTGGACCATCTTCTCTGTTAAACTTAATCCTTCGTCTCATAGAGTCGTCACTCTTGAGTGACTCGCCGCTGGTCCCAGGAGCAGGTCTGTGGACACAGATGGAGCAGTGGCTTTAGTCTGAGCTCTGACATGGAGAACAGTGGTGGAGTTAGAGATGGTGTCGTACCTCTGAGCTTTGGGGGGGTGAGTGGTTTTAGAGGGAGGGGCTCCGTCCTCTCTGTGCTCTCTCTGATCCATGCTCTGTTCATTTGCTTCAAACGGAAAAACACACAAAACATTCAACAACACCGAGGATCACAGTTTGCTCGTCTTTATTCACACCTGAAATAAAGTCCGGACTTTCAGAGGAATCGAACTCTCGTCCGTGTGAATCAGACTGAAGCCCAAAGCCACAGAAGAGTTCAACACTGTGGTTTACAAGAACGACGTGTAAAATAACAGTTTACAAAGAACGACGTGTAAAATAACAGTTTACAAGAACGACGTGTAAAATAACAGTTTACAAGAACGACGTGTAAAATAACAGTTTACGAAGAACGACGTGTAAAATAACAGTTTACGAAGAACGACGTGTAAAATAACAGTTTACGAAGAACGACGTGTAAAATAACAGTTTACAAGAACGACGTGTAAAATAACAGTTTACGAAGAACGACGTGTAAAATAACAGTTTACAAGAACGACGTGTAAAATAACAGTTTACGAAGAACGACGTGTAAAATAACAGTTTACGAAGAACGACGTGTAAAATAACAGTTTACAAAGAACGACGTGTAAAATAACAGTTTACGAAGAACGACGTGTAAAATAACAGTTTACAAGAACGACGTGTAAAATAACAGTTTACAAAGAACGACGTGTAAAATAACAGTTTACAAAGAACGACGTGTAAAATAACAGTTTACGAAGAACGACGTGTAAAATAACAGTTTACGAAGAACGACGTGTAAAATAACAGTTTACAAGAACGACGTGTAAAATAACAGTTTACGAAGAACGACGTGTAAAATAACAGTTTACGAAGAACGACGTGTAAAATAACAGTTTACGAAGAACGACGTGTAAAATAACAGTTTACAAGAACGACGTGTAAAATAACAGTTTACAAAGAACGACGTGTAAAATAACAGTTTACAAAGAACGACGTGTAAAATAACAGTTTACGAAGAACGACGTGTAAAATAACAGTTTACGAAGAACGACGTGTAAAATAACAGTTTACGAAGAACGACGTGTAAAATAACAGTTTACGAAGAACGACGTGTAAAATAACAGTTTACGAAGAACGACGTGTAAAATAACAGTTTACGAAGAACGACGTGTAAAATAACAGTTTACAAGAACGACGTGTAAAATAACAGTTTAGGAAGAACGACGTGTAAAATAACAGTTTACGAAGAACGACGTGTAAAATAACAGTTTACGAAGAACGACGTGTAAAATAACAGTTTACAAGAACGACGTGTAAAATAACAGTTTACGAAGAACGACGTGTAAAATAACAGTTTAGAAGAACGACGTGTAAAATAACAGTTTAGAAGAACGACGTGTAAAATAACAGTTTACGAAGAACGACGTGTAAAATAACAGTTTACGAAGAACGACGTGTAAAATAACAGTTTAGGAAGAACGACGTGTAAAATAACAGTTTACGAAGAACGACGTGTAAAATAACAGTTTACGAAGAACGACGTGTAAAATAACAGTTTACAAGAACGACGTGTAAAATAACAGTTTACAAGAACGACGTGTAAAATAACAGTTTACGAAGAACGACGTGTAAAATAACAGTTTACGAAGAACGACGTGTAAAATAACAGTTTACGAAGAACGGCGTGTAAAATAACAGTTTAGGAAGACCGACGTGTAAAATAACAGTTTACGAAGAACGACGTGTAAAATAACAGTTTACTAAGAACGACGTGTAAAATAACAGTTTACGAAGAACGACAAGGAAAATAACAGTTTACGAAGAACGACGTGTAAAATAACAGTTTACGAAGAACAACGTGTAAAATAACAGTTTACAAGAACGACGTGTAAAATAACAGTTTACAAGAACGACGTGTAAAATAACAGTTTACGAAGAACGACGTGTAAAATAACAGTTTACGAAGAACGACGTGTAAAATAACAGTTTACGAAGAACGACGTGTAAAATAACAGTTTACAAAGAACGACGTGTAAAATAACAGTTTACAAAGAACGACGTGTAAAATAACAGTTTACAAGAACGACGTGTAAAATAACAGTTTACGAAGAACGACGTGTAAAATAACAGTTTACAAGAACGACGTGTAAAATAACAGTTTACGAAGAACGACGTGTAAAATAACAGTTTACGAAGAACGACGTGTAAAATAACAGTTTACAAGAACGACGTGTAAAATAACAGTTTACAAGAACGACGTGTAAAATAACAGTTTACAAAGAACGACGTGTAAAATAACAGTTTACAAGAACGACGTGTAAAATAACAGTTTACGAAGAACGACGTGTAAAATAACAGTTTACAAGAACGACGTGTAAAATAACAGTTTACGAAGAACAATGTGTAAAATAACAGTTTACGAAGAACGACGTGTAAAATAACAGTTTACAAAGAACGACGTGTAAAATAACAGTTTACGAAGAACGACGTGTAAAATAACAGTTTACAAAGAACGACGTGTAAAATAACAGTTTACAAGAACGACGTGTAAAATAACAGTTTACGAAGAACGACGTGTAAAATAACAGTTTACGAAGAACGACGTGTAAAATAACAGTTTACGAAGAACGACGTGTAAAATAACAGTTTACGAAGAACGACGTGTAAAATAACAGTTTACGAAGAACGACGTGTAAAATAACAGTTTACGAAGAACGACGTGTAAAATAACAGTTTACAAAGAACGACGTGTAAAATAACAGTTTACAAGAACGACGTGTAAAATAACAGTTTACGAAGAACGACGTGTAAAATAACAGTTTACAAGAACGACGTGTAAAATAACAGTTTACGAAGAACGACGTGTAAAATAACAGTTTACAAGAACGACGTGTAAAATAACAGTTTACAAGAACGACGTGTAAAATAACAGTTTACGAAGAACGACGTGTAAAATAACAGTTTACGAAGAACGACGTGTAAAATAACAGTTTACAAAGAACGACGTGTAAAATAACAGTTTACGAAGAACGACGTGTAAAATAACAGTTTACAAGAACGACGTGTAAAATAACAGTTTACGAAGAACGACGTGTAAAATAACAGTTTACGAAGAACGACGTGTAAAATAACAGTTTACGAAGAACGACGTGTAAAATAACAGTTTACGAAGAACGACGTGTAAAATAACAGTTTACAAAGAACGACGTGTAAAATAACAGTTTACAAGAACGACGTGTAAAATAACAGTTTACGAAGAACGACGTGTAAAATAACAGTTTACAAAGAACGACGTGTAAAATAACAGTTTACAAGAACGACGTGTAAAATAACAGTTTACGAAGAACGACGTGTAAAATAACAGTTTACAAGAACGACGTGTAAAATAACAGTTTACGAAGAACGACGTGTAAAATAACAGTTTACAAGAACGACGTGTAAAATAACAGTTTACGAAGAACGACGTGTAAAATAAGAGTTTTCGAAGAACGGCGTGTAAAATAACAGTTTACGAAGAACGACGTGTAAAATAACAGTTTACGAAGAACGACGTGTAAAATAACAGTTTACGAAGAACGACGTGTAAAATAACAGTTTACTAGAACGACGTGTAAAATAACAGTTTACGAAGAACGACGTGTAAAATAACAGTTTACGAAGAACGACGTGTAAAATAACAGTTTACGAAGAACGACGTGTAAAATAACAGTTTACGAAGAACGACGTGTAAAATAACAGTTTACAAGAACGACGTGTAAAATAACAGTTTACAAGAACGACGTGTAAAATAACAGTTTACGAAGAACGACGTGTAAAATAACAGTTTACGAAGAACGACGTGTAAAATAACAGTTTACGAAGAACGACGTGTAAAATAACAGTTTACGAAGAACGACGTGTAAAATAACAGTTTACGAAGAACGACGTGTAAAATAACAGTTTACGAAGAACGACGTGTAAAATATTGTCCAGTTCATCACTAAGTTTAGAGCAGTGGTTCTCAAACTGTGGTACAATTAGGTCAGATTTTTGTTCTCCTTTGGGTTCGTCCTCGGTTGTTTGCTGCACTGAAAAACTTTTTTAAACCCTGCAGGGTCTGTCCCGGTCCGGTCCATGGGACAAGGTCCTGGAGCCGAGTGCAGGAGCTGTTCTAAAACTCCTCTTAATCCCACTTCAGTCTGAAAGTTACGCCAGTCTATATTAGCCCCAGGGCACCGGGTGGACTTAAGACCTCTGCACTACGCTTTTACGCCCAGATGCCCCGCCGGCAGCAGCGAGTGACTTCCCCAGCTACAGCAGCGACAATCCCGGTGGCAGTGGGTGTATGTGTCAGTGTGTCCCGGGCTTTAGGCCTCTCCTCCCGCTCTCCTGTTTTGGTTTAGGTGAAAGTAGCAGCGGCCATAGCGCAGCTCTGTAGTTCTCCATTCATTAGCCTGTAGCGGTAGCATTAGCCTGTAGCAGTAGCATTAGCCTGTAACAGTAGCATTAGCCTGTAGCGGTAGCATTAGCCTGTAGCGGTAGCATTAGCCTGTAGCGGTAGCATTAGCCTGTAGCGGTAGCATTAGCCTGTAGCAGCAGCATTAGCCTGTAGCATTAGCCTGTTTGGCTGAGACGGGACAGAGCAGCTGAATCCTCATAGGTCAGAATTGTGATAATGTTCGTAAAGAATCAGTTGATGTGAGTGGCCCCCACCCTGCACCAGGACGTTTTTCAGGGGCTGCATTACAAACCAATGGGCAAAAACAACGTAATGACGTCAAATACAGCGATATGAGCACATTTAACATGATAAAAACATGTCTATGCAAATACATGTTCAATTTTAAACGAAATATTAAACATACAGCCTAATATAAAATAACTTTATCATTTATTTATTTAATCGAGGTTAAGCCGCCACTGATCTGAAGGGGAAATGCTGCAGAACAAAACCTCGTCCCACATGTGCACAGAAGTTGATTATGTTTGAATGTGTTTTTCAGTCTCCACCATTTGAGGAAATAAATAAAATACATCTGTGTCACAATTTCCTTATTTTGTCACCTCTTTTCTTTGCTTTATCTTTGACTTCTTGCCTCTGATTTCTTGTTTTCTGTGTCATTAGTTTGAGTCGCGTCCATGGTTACAGAAAGTGATAAAAGTCTTGAACCGTGCAAATGGAGTGATGTTATGCAGCGCAGAGTCACTTCTACTTCATTACTGTCATTGGATTAGTCAGTCAGTCGGGTAACGCACGAGTGTGAAAATCCTGGTGCTGAAATGAGGCCGGTCCCACCTCAGAGGCCGAGAGAAGCAGCTCGAAGCTGAAATCTCCCAGTAAAGTCGAGTTGAGACGTTTCAACAGCTCCTGTGTTTATCTCCATTCAAACGTCTTTAATCCAAACGCACAGATTTGACTCATTTAGACAAAACTGCAGAAAAGTCTATGGGGGTAGTTTTGTTCCTTTTTTATTCAAACAAAGAAAAAAACCCAAACAAAATATACAGCTTTGAAAACAAAAAAAACATGTTTACATTTTTAAGCTGGAAAAATATTTCATTGAGTTCTGATTTTCTTTCATTTTAAATGTGAAATCTTTGATTGCGGCCCAAAGTTTTGTTTGCAAGTCGAAAAGTTTTGAACCTCAAAATCTTTTGCAAACCAAGAACGTTTGCTTGAAGTTCAAATGAACGCGATGGGCGGGATCTTAAAGAGGAGAAAGGGTGGATTTCTATTGGTAGCTTGCCTCTGATTGACAGTTGGGCTGGTGCCTGCCTGGCCCTCCCACCAACTCTTCTACTGCCTATCTGCCAAGTTACCCCGCCCCCTGAAGACGGTGTGTGAATGGGAAGAAGTCCGTTGGTGGGAAATTGGAAGGTAAGTCGCTATAATGAAATAGTTTAAAGTTCTAAACAGCAAGACCATACGTTGTATTGTAAAGATATTTGAATATAAATGTTTCCCTTGTCAGTGATACCTAGAATGCAGTGGGCGTCTGTTTTATAAGCAAGACGGTGCACCAATTTACCTCATTCACTGGGCTAATACTAGAGACGTTACCTAGCTAGCTACCTAGAGAACCCCAGCACGGTTAAACTTAGACCTTGTTGTGTAAGAGCTTCAGCTATTTTGATTTGGTACAGAAATTACTAAAACCCGCTCAGTTAAGAGCGAGCTAGGCCTCTTACATGCTACCCAGCTAACACGGTTACGTTGTCACAACATTGCAGATTAGTGAATTCATGACCACACATACGTTGTAGCTACGGTACCTCCTGACGTGGTAGTAACGTTGAAAGCACAACAAGCCTTGTCACTCAGTTGTCGCTTTCCTTTCTGTCTGTGAGGTTAAGATGCAGCAACCAGAGCAGATTCTACCCGTTGAAAGCAATACCCAAAAGCCATGTTTTATAAATCCTAGCATGTAAGAGGCCTAGCTCGCTCTTAACTGAGCGGGTTTTACTAATTTCTGTACCAAATCAAAATAGCTGAAGCTCTTACACAACAAGGTCTAAGTTTAACCGTGCTGGGGTTCTCTAGGTAGCTAGCTAGGTCACGTCTCTAGTATTAGCCCAGTGAATGAGGTAAATTGGTGCACCGTCTTGCTTGCGCAAAACAGACGCCCACTGCATTCTAGGTATCACTGACAAGGGAAACATTTATATTCAAATATCTTTACAATACAACGTATGGTTTTGCTGTTTAGAACTTTAAACTATTTCATTATAGCGACTTACCTTCCAATTTCCCACCAACGGACTTCTTCCCATTCACACACCGTCTTCAGGGGGCGGGGTAACTTGGCAGATAGGCAGTAGAAGAGTTGGTGGGAGGGCCTGGCAGGCACCAGCCCAACTGTCAATCAGAGGCAAGCTACCAATAGAAATCCACCCTTTCTCCTCTAAGATCCCGCTCATCGCGTTCATTTGAACTTGCAAGCAAACGTTCTTGGTTTGCAAAAGATTTTGAGGTTCAAACCTTTTCGACTTGCAAACAAAACTTTGGGCCGCAATCAAAGATTTCACATTTAAAATGAAAGAAAATCAGAACTCAATCAAATATTTTTCCAGCTTAAAAATGTTTTTTTAAAAATGTTTTTTTTTTGTTTTCAAAGCTGTATATTTTGTTTGGATTTTTTTCTTTGTTTGAATAAAAAAGGAACAAAACTACCCCCATAAAAGTCAACCCAAAGTCACGAGGAACTAGTAATGAGTAACTAAAGAGTTTTTTAGAGTCACTTCCCCAACACGGCACAACACACAACGTCACAATGAAGAGTTCACCTCCTGAAACAAACGCAACCATGTCTGAACGACTAAAAGGAGCTCTTGGTTTATTCAATAAAGTTGAACTGCGGCACGTCTGAAGCTAAAGTCCGTCACTAGAGGAGGTGGAATTCTGTCAGAAGCCAAAAAACGGCACAGATCAGTGTTTCCTCGGTGGAGATCTCACTGTGGCAGTGAGTCTGTCAAGGCAACAAACTAGTGTAGTGATGGGGGCAAGTTCTGAACTAGTGTAGTGATGGGGGCAAGTTCTGAACTTCCACGTAAAACACCAATTTGCTTCAGACTGAAGAAGCTTAACTCCACTTTAACCCATCTGACAACAGCCACGAGTCTAACAAACCAAACGCTCTGGAAACGGACTTTAGCCTCAGGCCCGAGTTTAAGCCTTAAGGCGACAATGACTTTTACACGAGTTACTGCAAAACCTAAAGGAAAATCCTGCTTTTAGAAGGAAACAGAAAGAATCCAAACACACTGTAGAAAGAATAAAGTCGTACCGTGAGTGACACAGCGGAAAGAGCAGAGGGAACGAGTCTGGAACACGAGCAAATGTTTC
Source organism: Odontamblyopus lacepedii (assembly GCA_034769755.1). NCBI lineage: Eukaryota > Metazoa > Chordata > Actinopteri > Gobiiformes > Gobiidae > Odontamblyopus > Odontamblyopus lacepedii. The sequence continues at coordinate 2,377,867 of CM068351.1, forward strand.
CCACAGATTTACCGGAGTTTCAGAGACGACACATACGGAGTTTGTACTTTGAATCTGAGACGGGCGGGAGTCTAATAAAATATGGAGAGTGACGCTGAAGGGCGGGTCAAATGCAGGTTTAAGACACTGAAAAACGGGTCAAATACAGTTTTAACCAGACACTGAAGGACGGGTCAAATGCAGATGGAAGATGAAACAGACAAAGGGAATCACTATTTACACATCATTTATTTAAAAACATGTACAGAAATCCAGGACTTAATATCGTCTGCAAAACACAGAAAAAACACACAGAAAAAACACAGAAAAAACACACAGAAAAAACACAGAAAAAACACACAGAAAGCCGTTTGTTTGTTTGTTTGAGCTGAATTCAGATTCATTTGGATTTTTGCATTTATTTCATATTTATTCACATTCTATTCACATTTCGTCCTCGTCTAAAAACAGACGTGTGAGTTTTAAGTCGTGTTCTCACGTTTCCTCGTCACACTCACAGCTGGAGTCGTGTTTGTTTCAGTAACTCTTTATTATTCGTCTGTTACATCTGCAAAGCTCCAAACGCTCTGTTCCACCTCGTGATGTCATGAAGTGGTAGTTTTCGGTAGTGAACAGCTTCTTTTCGGCGACTCCAGGAACCCGAAATGACCCGAGTGATTCTGGCGAAGGCGCGTGGGGTTTAAAAACACAGCGGAGCGCTTCCTGTGTCTCCACGCGATGACATCACAGGGTGGAACGGAGCGTTTTCAGTTTGACAGAAGAGCCCCGGGTCCGTTTGCGACGAGGAAACGACGTTAGAACAGAAAACGGAGTCAGTTCTTCAGATTTCTCCTCCTTTAAAACCACGTCAGGTGAATGTTTTTTTAGGTTTGTAGTTTTGATGCACAGACTGGGTCAGGACGGAATGGGCGGGGTCAGGGCAGGGCCAGGACGTGGGGGGCGGGGCCTGGGTGCAGTGGGCAGGGCCTAGGCGCAGTGGGCAGGGCCTGGGTGCGGTGGGCGGGGCCAGGGTGCAGTGGGCGGGGCCTGGGCACGGTGGGCGGGGTCAGGGCGGGGCCTGGGCGCAGTGGGCAGGGCCTGGGCGCGGTGGGCGGGGCCAAGGTGCAGTGGGCGGGGCCTGGGCGCGGTCATGTGTACAGCTCGAAGTCCAGCCTCCTGGAGTTGTAGAACTGAGAACCTTCCTGGTCAATACGACGACAATAAACTCCAGAGGAGAAATACCCCTCATCCACCCATTCCTGAAAGAGAGAGAGAAGAGAGGGGGAAGGGGGGGAGAAAGAGAGAGAAAGAGGAGAGAGAGAGAAAGAAAGAGAAAGAGGAGAGAGAAGAGACAGAGGAGAAAGAGGAGAGAAAGAGAGAAAGAGGAGAGAGAGAAAGAAAGAGAAAAAGGAGAGAGAGAAAGAGAGAAAATGGAGAGTTAAAGATTTCTGTATTTATTTAGGGACAGTGCAGATTATTGAACTTCTACAGTGTTGCAGTGATAAATATTCCAGATTACAGCAAAAATGCAAAAATGCTCATTTCCGTCTGTCGTCCCTCGGCAGGCGACGCCCAGACTCCGTAGATCTGACGTCTCCACAGCGTCACTCAAATGAGGCTCCTGTTGCCACGGTTACAGGAGCGAATCTGGAGCCAGGTCTGTGTTATGAAGAGGATTTTTTTGGCGGACAAAATAGCGAAAAAAAACAACAACTTCAGGATCCTGTGTCGCGGATTCATACGAACATTTAAAGAGCAAAATGACGAGGCCACAGCAGCAGGTCCAGAGAGAAGGAGCCGGAAGAGCCTCCTGGAGCACTTCCTGTTTGGCACGCGGCGGTAACGGGTTAGCGGCTAACGGGTTAGCGGCTAATGGGTTAGCTTAGTCCACTCAGATATACGGACTATGATCCTTGTTAGAACCATAGATCGCATATATGAGTGGACTAAGCTAACCCGTTAGCCGCTAACCCATTAGCTGCCGCGTGCCAAACAGGAAGTGCTCCAGGAGGCTCTTGGGGCTCCTTCACATTAGGATCTTCTCGTCCCTCTGTCTGTACCTGCTGCTCTGAGCCTCGTCATTCTGGACTTAAACTGTTCGTCTGAAGCCGCCACACAGGATCCTGAACTTTTCATTTCTCTGTTTTGTTCCTGAATCAAGATCTGAACAGAAATAACGGACCAATCAGACGCCTTCATTCCCGAGGCCCCTCCTAAGCGTTAGCAACAGGTTTGATTGACAGCTCGTTTCGTTGCTAAGTAAGTTCCCTTCCCGCTTTCCCCCGAGTGACGATTTCTGAAATAAAATGACCAAATATCTCAAACAGTCACAATATCTAATGTGACTAGAATCTGAACGAGCAGAATTTAACGAGCAGAAAGTAAAGAGAATTTGGTTAAATTGTGACTCTGTTGTTGTTAAATGCGGAACAGAACAAACAACATAAATCAGTGACTTAAACTCTTTAAAGCTCAAAGTTTCTTCTTCTTGTGCAGAATCAGGTAAATCCAGTGTCCTGCAGGTGCAGAGTATCACATCCATAGTCCGTATATATGATGCATCAGCTCTGCCAGGAGGAGGCGCCACATTTAACCTCCTCACTCATGATTGGCTCTTGTGTTGCTATGATACTCGCGGGAGGATTTCCAAATATGGACCTGGCTCCAGATTCGCTCCTGTAACCGTGGCAACAGGAGCCTCGTTTGAGCGACACTGTGGAGACGTCACTCACTCAGACACTCAGAGATACAGGATATGGTGTGAACAGAAGGAGCCACAGGGATCAGGGGTCAGAGGTCAGGGGTCAGGGGTCAGAGGTCAGGGGTCAGAGCTGTAGTAGAGCTGGTCCATGTTTCTCTCTCTGTTTTCGGTGTGGTTCTGTTTACTCCGCCCTCTCCTGAGCTTCAGTAAATCCTGTTAGAGGCTTAAACTCCAGCAGAGCTCAGGGGGCGGAGCCTAACTCGCCTGTAGTGACCGGGGACCCTCACCATGACGTAGCAACACACCAGAGGTTTACGAAAATGTAGACCAGGACTAAACCAGGACTAAACCAGGACTAAACCAGGACTAAACCAGGACTAAACCAGGACTAAACCAGGACTAAACCAGGACCAAACCAGGACTAGACCAGGACTAAACCAGGACTAAACCAGGACTAAACCAGGACTAAACCAGGACTAAACCAGGACTAAACCAGGACCAAACCAGGACTAGACCAGGACCAAACCAGGACTAAACCAGGACTAAACCAGGACTAGACCAGGACTAGACCAGGACCAAACCAGGACTAAACCAGGACTAAACCAGGACTAAACCAGGACTAAACCAGGACTAGACCAGGACCAAACCAGGACTAAACCAGGACTAAACCAGGACTAAACCAGGACTAGACCAGGACCAAACCAGGACTAAACCAGGACTAAACCAGGACTAGACCAGGACCAAACCAGGACTAAACCAGGACTAAACCAGGACTAAACCAGGACTAGACCAGGACCAAACCAGGACTAAACCAGGACTAAACCAGGACTAAACCAGGACTAGACCAGGACCAAACCAGGACTAAACCAGGTCTAAACCAGGACTAAACTTGGACTAAACCAGGACTGGACCAGGTCTAAACTTGGACTAAACCAGGACTAGACCAGGACCAAACCAGGACTAAACCAGGACTAGACCAGGACCAAACCAGGACTAAACCAGGACTAGACCAGGACCAAACCAGGACCAGACCAAGACTAAACCAGGACTAAACCAGGACTAAACCAGGACTAAACCAGGACTAAACCAGGACTAAACCAGGACTAGACCAGGACCAAACCAGGACTAAACCAGGACTAGACCAGGACTAGACCAGGACCAGACCAAGACTAAACCAGGACTAAACCAGGACTAGACCAGGACCAAACCAGGACCAGACCAAGACTAGACCAGGACTAAACCAGGACTAAACCAGGACCAAACCAGGACTAAACCAGGACTAGACCAGGACCAAACCAGGACTAAACCAGGACTAGACCAGGACCAAACCAGGACCAGACCAAGACTAGACCAGGACTAAACCAGGACTAAACCAGAACCAAACCAGGACTAGACCAGGACCAAACCAGGACCAGACCAAGACTAGACCAGGACTAAACCAGGACTAAACCAGGACCAAACCAGGACTAAACCAGGACTAGACCAGGACCAAACCAGGACTAAACCAGGACTAGACCAGGACCAAACCAGGACCAGACCAAGACTAGACCAGGACTAAACCAGGACTAAACCAGGACTAAACCAGGACCAAACCAGGACTAGACCAGGACCAAACCAGGACCAGACCAAGACTAGACCAGGACTAAACCAGGACTAAACCAGGACTAAACCAGGACTAGACCAGGACCAGACCAAGACTAAACCAGGACTAAACCAGGACTAGACCAGGACCAAACCAGGACCAGACCAAGACTAGACCAGGACTAAACCAGGACTAAACCAGGACCAAACCAGGACTAAACCAGGACTAGACCAGGACCAAACCAGGACTAAACCAGGACTAGACCAGGACCAAACCAGGACCAGACCAAGACTAGACCAGGACTAAACCAGGACTAAACCAGGACCAAACCAGGACCAAACCAGGACCAGACCAAGACTAAACCAGGACTAAACCAGGACTAGACCAGGACTAGACCAGGACTAAACCAGGACCAAACCAGGACTAGACCAGGACCAAACCAGGACTAGACCAGGACCAAACCAGGACCAGACCAAGACTAGACCAGGACTAAACCAGGACTAGACCAGGACCAAACCAGGACTAAACCAGGACTAGACCAGGACTAGACCAGGACCAGACCAGGACTAGACCAGGACCAAACCAGGACTAGACCAGGACCAAACCAGGACCAAACCAGGACTAGACCAGGACCAAACCAGGACCAGACCAGGACCAGACCAGGACTAAACCAGGACTGAACCAGGTCTAAACCAGGACTGAACCAGGTCTAGACCAGGTCCAGACTCACCTGCATCTGTTGACTGCTGAAGGGTCCGTAAACCTCGGATCCGTCCTGGTTTTCCCAGCGATATTCCCACATCACCTCACCACTCACTGAAAACGACAAAAGCAACAACACGGAACATTTCAGCATTTTAGCCCGACTTTTATTTACGGCTTTTTTCGCGCCTTTTAAATAGTTTAACGTGTTATTCACAATTTTCTAACGATCAAATTTTGCAGATTTACGAAACAACAATTAAGACGTTGCTGGAGCCGTGTTTTGTTTTATTCACATGTTTGAGGAACTCTTTATTGTTACGTTATTATCCGCCTGTCTACATCTGCAAATGCTCTGCTCCACCCTGTGATGTCACCAAGTGGTGCTTTTCGAGTTTTGACAGGAATGATGCGGCAGACGGTCTTTACCTCACCCTTATTTCATTTTCAGAGTCCTAAAGGCAACAGGGAGAACGTGCAAACTCCACACAGAAAACCCCAGACCCCTGAATTCTGACCCCAGACCTCTGACCCCTGACCTCTGACCCCGGACCTCTGACCCCTGACTTCTGACCTCTGACCCCAGACCTCTGACCCCAGACCTCTGATCCCAGACCCCAGACCTCTGACCCTGTACCCCTGACCTCTGACCCCAGACCTCTGACCCCAGACCTCTGACCCCAGACCTCTGACCCCGGACCTCTGACCCCGGACCTCTGACCCCGGACCTCAGACCTCTGACTCCTGACCTCTGACCCCAGACCTCTGACCCCGGACCTCCGACCCCAGACCTCCGACCCCAGACCTCTGACCCCAGACCTCTGACCCCAGACCTCTGACCCCTGACCTCTGACCCCTGACCTCTGACCCCTGACCTCTGACCCCTGACCTCTGACCCGTCCCTCACTCGCCTCTCGTCTCGTCGGGTTTTGATCCCAGTTTCTCGTCAAATTTGTCTCCGAACATGTCGAGCTCGTCGTCTCCAGCCTCCGGCCTCCTCACCGGCTCAGAGCCCCTCAACCTGAAACCACAATGAGTCCTGGTTTAGACCTGGTTTAGACCTGGTTTAGACCTGGTTTAGACCTGGTTTAGTCCTGGTTTAGTCCTGGTTTAGTCCTGGTTTAGTCCTGGTTTAGTCCTGGTTTAGACCTGGTTTAGACCTGGTTTAGACCTGGTTTAGACCTGGTTTAGTCCTGGTTTAGTCCTGGTTTAGACCTGGTTTAGACCTGGTTTAGACCTGGTTTAGACCTGGTCTAGTCCTGGTTTAGACCTGGTTTAGACCTGGTTTAGTCCTGGTTTAGTCCTGGTTTAGACCTGGTTTAGACCTGGTTTAGACCTGGTTTAGACCTGGTTTAGACCTGGTTTAGTCCTGGTTTAGTCCTGGTTTAGACCTGGTTTAGTCCTGGTTTAGTCCTGGTTTAGTCCTGGTTTAGACCTGGTTTAGACCTGGTTTAGACCTGGTTTAGTCCTGGTTTAGTCCTGGTTTAGTCCTGGTTTAGACCTGGTTTAGACCTGGTTTAGACCTGGTTTAGACCTGGTTTAGTCCTGGTTTAGTCCTGGTTTAGACCTGGTTTAGACCTGGTTTAGACCTGGTTTAGACCTGGTTTAGTCCTGGTTTAGTCCTGGTTTAGTCCTGGTTTAGTCCTGGTTTAGTCCTGGTTTAGACCTGGTTTAGTCCTGGTTTAGTCCTGGTTTAGACCTGGTTTAGACCTGGTTTAGACCTGGTTTAGACCTGGTTTAGTCCCTGTACCTGTACTTGAGCCGCTTGTAGGTCTGGTCATGGTTTAGTCCTGGTTTAGTCCTGGTTTAGTCCTGGTTTAGTCCCTGTACTTGTACTTCAGCCTCTCGTAGGTCTGGTCCTGGTTTAGTCCTGGTTTAGTCCTGGTTTAGACCTGGTTTAGTCCTGGTTTAGTCCTGGTTTAGTCCTGGTTTAGACCTAGTTTAGACCTGGTTTAGACCTGGTTTAGTCCTGGTTTAGTCCTGGTTTAGTCCTGGTTTAGACCTAGTTTAGACCTGGTTTAGACCTGGTTTAGACCTGGTTTAGACCTGGTTTAGTCCTGGTTTAGTCCTGGTTTAGTCCTGGTTTAGACCTGGTTTAGACCTGGTTTAGACCTGGTTTAGACCTGGTTTAGTCCTGGTTTAGACCTGGTTTAGACCTGGTTTAGACCTGGTTTAGTCCTGGTTTAGTCCTGGTTTAGTCCTGGTTTAGACCTGGTTTAGACCTGGTTTAGACCTGGTTTAGACCTGGTTTAGACCTGGTCTAGACCTGGTCTAGTCCTGGTTTAGACCTGGTTTAGACCTGGTTTAGTCCTGGTTTAGTCCTGGTTTAGTCCTGGTTTAGACCTGGTTTAGACCTGGTTTAGACCTGGTTTAGTCCTGGTTTAGTCCTGGTTTAGTCCTGGTTTAGTCCTGGTTTAGACCTGGTTTAGACCTGGTTTAGACCTGGTTTAGTCCTGGTTTAGTCCTGGTTTAGTCCTGGTTTAGACCTGGTTTAGACCTGGTTTAGACCTGGTTTAGACCTGGTTTAGTCCTGGTTTAGTCCTGGTTTAGTCCTGGTTTAGACCTGGTTTAGACCTGGTTTAGACCTGGTTTAGACCTGGTTTAGACCTGGTTTAGTCCTGGTTTAGTCCTGGTTTAGTCCTGGTTTAGACCTGGTTTAGTCCTGGTTTAGTCCTGGTTTAGACCTGGTTTAGACCTGGTTTAGACCTGGTTTAGACCTGGTTTAGTCCCTGTACTTGTACTTCAGCCTCTCGTAGGTCTGGTCCTGGTTTAGTCCTGGTTTAGTCCTGGTTTAGTCCTGGTTTAGTCCTGGTTTAGTCCCTGTACTTGTACTTCAGCCTCTCGTAGGTCTGGTCCTGGTTTAGTCCTGGTTTAGTCCTGGTTTAGTCCTGGTTTAGTCCTGGTTTAGTCCTGGTTTAGTCCTGGTTTAGTCCTGGTTTAGACCTGGTTTAGTCCTGGTTTAGTCCTGGTTTAGTCCTGGTTTAGTCCCTGTACTTGTACTTCAGCCTCTCGTAGGTCTGGTCCTGGTTTAGTCCTGGTTTAGTCCTGGTTTAGTCCTGGTTTAGTCCTGGTTTAGTCCCTGTACTTGTACTTCAGCCTCTCGTAGGTCTGGTCCTGGTTTAGTCCTGGTTTAGTCCTGGTTTAGTCCTGGTTTAGTCCTGGTTTAGTCCTGGTTTAGTCCCTGTACTTGTACTTCAGCCTCTCGTAGGTCTGCCCGTAGATCTCGTAGTCTCCGGCGCCCACGAGTCGGTCGGCGAGTGCGGTGAGTCGGTCCAGTTTCTCGGCGTCTCTCCTCGTCTCGTCCTCTTCCTCCTTCAGCTTCTTCTTCCTCCCCTTCAGACCTCCCAACCTGCACAGACGAGCCGGGTCAGGTCTGTGCGGAGGCGAGCCGCTAAACCAGACCGCCCCAGGGTCCGGGTCAGGTCTGTGCGGAGGCGAGCCGCTAAACCAGACCGCTCCAGGGTCCGAGTCAGGTCTGTGCGGAGGCGAGCCGCTAAACCAGACCGCTCCAGGGTCCGAGTCAGGTCTGTGCGGAGGCGAGCCGCTAAACCAGACCGCTCCAGGGTCCGAGTCAGGTCTGTGCGGAGGCGAGCCGCTAAACCAGACCGCCCCAGGGTCCGAGTCAGGTCTGTGCACAGGCGAGCCGCTAAACCAGACCGCCCCAGGGTCCGGGTCAGGTCTGTGCGGAGGCGAGCCGCTAAACCAGACCGCTCCAGGGTCCGAGTCAGGTCTGTGCGGAGGCGAGCCGCTAAACCAGACCGCTCCAGGGTCCGAGTCAGGTCTGTGCAGAGGCGAGCCGCTAAACCAGACCGCCCCAGGGTCCGGGTCAGGTCTGTGCACAGACGAGCCGCTAAACCAGACCGCTCCAGGGTCCGGGTCAGGTCTGTGCGGAGGCGAGCCGCTAAACCAGACCGCCCCAGGGTCCGGGTCAGGTCTGTGCAGAGGCGAGCCGCTAAACCAGACCGCCCCAGGGTCCGGGTCAGGTCTGTGCGGAGGCGAGCCGCTAAACCAGACCGCCCCAGGGTCCGGGTCAGGTCTGTGCGGAGGCGAGCCGCTAAACCAGACCGCTCCAGGGTCCGAGTCAGGTCTGTGCACAGGCGAGCCGCTAAACCAGACCGCCCCAGGGTCCGAGTCAGGTCTGTGCACAGGCGAGCCGCTAAACCAGACCGCCCCAGGGTCCGGGTCAGGTCTGTGCAGAGGCGAGCCGCTAAACCAGACCGCCCCAGGGTCCGGGTCAGGTCTGTGCGGAGGCGAGCCGCTAAACCAGACCGCTCCAGGGTCCGAGTCAGGTCTGTGCGGAGGCGAGCCGCTAAACCAGACCGCCCCAGGGTCCGGGTCAGGTCTGTGCGGAGGCGAGCCGCTAAACCAGACCGCCCCAGGGTCCGGGTCAGGTCTGTGCAGAGGCGAGCCGCTAAACCAGACCGCCCCAGGGTCCGGGTCAGGTCTGTGCACAGGCGAGCCCCTAAACCAGACCGCCCCAGGGTCCGGGTCAGGTCTGTGCACAGGTGAGCCGCTAAACCAGACCGCCCCAGGGTCCGGGTCAGGTCTGTGCGGAGGCGAGCCGCTAAACCAGACCGCCCCAGGGTCCGGGTCAGGTCTGTGCAGAGGCGAGCCGCTAAACCAGACCGCCCCAGGGTCCGGGTCAGGTCTGTGCAGAGGCGAGCCGCTAAACCAGACCGCCCCAGGGTCCGGGTCAGGTCTGTACAGAGGCGAGCCGCTAAACCAGACCGCTCCAGGGTCCGGGTCAGGTCTGTGCAGAGGCGAGCCGCTAAACCAGACCGCCCCAGGGTCCGGGTCAGGTCTGTGCGGAGGCGAGCCGCTAAACCAGACCGCCCCAGGGTCCGGGTCAGGCCTGTGCAGAGGCGAGCCGCTAAACCAGACCGCCCCAGGGTCCGGGTCAGGTCTGTGCGGAGGCGAGCCGCTAAACCAGACCGCCCCAGGGTCCGGGTCAGGTCTGTGCAGAGGCGAGCCCCTAAACCAGACCGCCCCAGGGTCCGGGTCAGGTCTGTGCAGAGGCGAGCCCCTAAACCAGACCGCCCCAGGGTCCGGGTCAGGTCTGTGCGGAGGCGAGCCGCTAAACCAGACCGCCCCAGGGTCCGGGTCAGGTCTGTGCACAGGCGAGCCGCTAAACCAGACCGCCCCAGGGTCCGGGTCAGGTCTGTGCAGAGGCGAGCCGCTAAACCAGACCGCCCCAGGGTCCGGGTCAGGTCTGTGCGGAGGCGAGCCGCTAAACCAGACCGCCCCAGGGTCCGGGTCAGGTCTGTGCGGAGGCGAGCCCACACACACTGCTGTTCTAGGGGTTTTAGGGCGATAAAACCACCTGCGATCGGGAACATTTTGAGTCGAAAACGCCCAAAATGGAGTCAGTCATTTGTGCTGCAGAAAGTTCAGTTTGTGATTCTGGTTCTTCAGATATTCACAGTTTTATTTTGGTCGATGACGTCGTCCAGAACCTCAGAATGTGAAACAGCCTCAAAACAGAAGAAAATGATGTCAAACGTTTGTATTTGGTTTGTGCTGTTTTGTGCTGTGACAGTTTCATTTGTGTGAGTTTATTTCTAAAATTCCTCATTATTATTTCTGTGGTAATTACAGGACGTCATTTCTGCTCAGCTGACGGAGACAAACTCCACAAAACTAGAGAAGAGAAACGACCTGAGGCTGAGGAAAAGTCTGTGTTATTATAGAAAATCTGAATCAAATGACTAAAGACTGAGACAGACTTTTCCTCAGCCTCAGGTCGTTTCTCTTCTCTAGTTTTGTGGACTGCAAACTGCAAATATCTGAAGAACCAGAATCACACAAACTGAACTTTTTGCAGCACAAACGACTGACACAGTTTTTGTGCAGGTTTGAGTTTGAGGCGACTTCACGGAGGAAGTATTTCGTCCTCTGTGTTGGTCACAGCCGCAGACTGTGTTCTACAGAGACCCTGCGCTGTACCGCGAGTCCTGGTTTAGTCCTGGTTTAGTCCTGGTTTAGTCCTGGTCCGGTCCTGGTCCGGTCCTGGTCCGGTCCTGGTCCGGTCCTGGTCCGGTCCTGGTCCGGTCCCGGTCCGGTCCCGGTCCGGTCCTGGTCCTGACCTGCGGAGTCCAGCGGCCACAGTCTCTCCGGGCTGCAGCAGCTCCACCACGGCCTGAGTGAGCTGAGAGTGAGAGAGCGAGGCCAGAGGATCCTCCTGCTCCTCCTCCTCCCTCTCCTCCTCCTCCTCCTCCTCCTCGCCCTCCCCTCGCTCCTCCTCTCTCTTCTTCTCCTCCTCCGCCTCGTCTTCGTCTCCCGCTCGCCGTTTACGCTTCGCTCCCAGTCCCTTCTTCTTTTTCTTAAACGGCTGCTCCTTGATTCGCACCTGGAGCAGAAAAAAAACAGAGAATCACGACCAAAAGTGACTGAACAGGAGGAGGAGGAGAGGAGAGAGGAGGAGAGGGAGAGAGGAGGAGAGGAGGAAGAGGAGGAGGAGAGGAGGAAGAGGAGGAGGAGGAGGAGAGGAGGAAGAGGAGGAGAGGAGGAAGAGGAGCAGAGGAGAAGAGGAGGAAGAGGAGAGGAGGAGGAGGAGAGGGAGAGAGGAGGAGGAGAGGAGGAAGAGGAGAGGAGGAGGAGGAGAGGAGGAGGAAGAGGAGAGGGAGGAAGAGGAGCAGAGGAGGAGAAGAAGAGGCGAAGAGAGGAGAGGAGAGAGGAGAGGAGGAATAGGAGAGGGGAGGAGGAGAAGAGGAGGAGGAGGGGAAGAGAGGAGGAGGAAGAGGAGAAGAAGAGAGGAGAGAGGAGAGGAGGAGAGGGAGAGAGGAGGAGGAGAGGAGGAAGAGGAGAGGAGGAGGAGGAGGAAGAGGAGAGGGAGGAAGAGGAGCAGAGGAGGAGAAGAGGAGAAGAAGAGAGGAGAGAGGAGAGGAGGAAGAGGAGAGGAGGAGGAAGAGGAGAGGGAGGAAGAGGAGCAGAGGAGGAGAAGAAGAGAGGAGAGGAGGAAGAGGAGAGGAGGAGCAGAGGAGGAGAAGAGGAGAGGAGAGGAGGAGAAGAAGAGAGGAGAAGAGGAGGAGGAGGTTCAGCGGGAGCACCGTGTTCAGTGAGAGTGTGAAGTAATTATTAAAGTCACAGTGAATCAATAAAAACACAAGTTATTACACGTCTTCTCATCATCACATATCACGAACAGTTTAAAGTAAAATGACGGATAAGAATAGTGGATTATGACCCTGTGACACCTGCTGAAGTCGCCTCATCAAACTCAAACCTACAAAAACTACATCCAACGTTTGTGCTGCAGAAAGTTCAGTTTGTGTGATTCTGGTTCTTCAGATATTTGCAGTTTGTTCTCCACAAAACTAGTGAAGAGAAACGACCTGAGGCTGAGGAAAAGTCTGTTTCAGTCTTTAGTCTTTTACTTTTGACTCATATTTTATAGAATAACACAGACTTTTCCACAGCCTGATCCAGAATCGCACAAACGAAACTTTTTGCAGCACAAATGAAGCACAAACGAGTGGCAGTTTTTGTGTCGGTTTGAGTTTGATGGGGCGACTTCAGGCAGGTCCATGTGACGGGCAAAGAGAAAGTCTGAGCCGCCTCTGCTCTGGTGCTTCTGATCGGACCTAAACCGTGTGTTATCACAGACGGTTCTGACCCAGTCGATGTTGTCCAGCCAGTTGTCTCGGATCTGCGTTTCCTTTTTGATGAAGTAGTTTCCCTCAGAGTCGAAGTGTCCCTCCTCCATCTCCTCCTTCAGGTTAAAGGGCGTAATGGACACGCCCTCGTCAAAGTCGATCGTGGCGTTTTCCTGACCTGAAACGGAGACGCTTTTAACCCCTGAAGACCTGAGGGCAATTTTAGTACATTTCTCCTCGCCTGGATTTTTTTTTTTTATTTTGCTTTTCAAACTGCCCCTTTTCCCCCTAATGAAGTGTTCTACCTCCTTTTGTTCAGTCCAACCTGTTATTTCACAATCTGCTGCTGTAGTTGTGTCATGAGGCTGTGAGAAAAGCTACAGGACCAGAAATAGAGATGGAAAACAAAAAACAAAACAGAAAATAAAATTCACACTCTTTTATACAATGTGTAATTGCACTAGGGCTGAAACGATTACTCGAGTAACTCGGATAATTCGATTACAAAAAATATTCGGGGCAAATTCTTTGCCTCGAGGCTTCGTTTAATTCATGTCACTAAAGTCAATTTATTTAAAATGTCTCCGCTATCGTATCACTCCTCCTTTGTAGACTGCTGCGCCAGTCTGGGATCACTGTTTCACACGGACAGTTATCAATGACGTACATTTCAAAGATTTGAAGCGGCGCGATTTATTCCACGGTGTGGAAATGGCAGATAATGATGTGGCCGGTGCCAGTGTGCGCAAAAGGCCAAAATGATCTAAAGTTTGGGACCATTTCACACTGCTCAAGTCGGAGAACGTAGTGCAGTGTGTTCACTGCAAAGCCAACCTGATGTACCACAACAGTCTTCAATGCTGCAGCACTTAAAGCGAAAGCATCCTCATGTGAACTGTACTGCTCTAAGCGGAGTCGGAGAATCTACGAGGTAATATACTTTTACGATTGCTCACTGAAATGAAAAGTAACGCCTATTAGAATGTACAGTATTTGTAATTATTTGTAACCTGTGTTATGAGTCGATAGTAACGAGGCATAATGAGCAGCAAGAGAGCAAATGATCTCACTCAAATCGCTCCCTTCCTCACGTATACACACACACACATACACACACACACACACACAGACACACACACACACACAGACACACACACACACACAGACACACACACACACAGACAGACACACAGACACAGACACACAGACACACACACACACACACACACACAGACACAGACACACAGACACAGACACACAGACACACACACACACACACACACACAGACACAGACACACACACAGACACACACACACAGACAGACACACAGACACAGACACACAGACACACACACACACACACACACACAGACACAGACAGACACACAGACACAGACACACAGACACACACACACACACACACACACAGACACAGACACAGACACAGACACACACACACACACACACACACAGACACACACACACACACACACACACACAGACACACACACACACACACACACAGACACACACACACACACACTCGGTGTTTCCCATATCAGAAACGTCTAGTTCGTTGTTCTACTTTTACCAAAAATCTGATTTAATCTAGAACCGCTGGCATCAATAATTCCAATATCAGAGAAAGGAAATATTTTACCGACGTTTACGAACACCTATGTGTTCGCTAGTTCTATATTTAGCTTATTAATTAGGCTAGTTAAAGGATTAACGTTGTCACTTAGAAAACTCCTGTCTTGAAACAAATAATAAAAACGTGTTTTTTTGCACATGAGTTAGCACAGATGGACAAATCTACATCCATTAGCATATAGATTTACATTGGGTGAGTTTATTTGTTGAACGAAGTTTTTTTTTCTCCCTCAGTACATCACAGCGGCGCACAGACAGCTTCGTCCGGACAGGCCCTTCATGCACTGTGGAAGAAGCTGCAGTTTTGACCAGCAGCATTTTGAATATGTTGACTTTAAATAAAAACCTTTTTTGTGAGGAATAACAGCAATTGCTTGCTCATTTTAAGAGGCCTTTCATGTTGCGTTACACACTATTGATATAGTTGTATAAAAACAAAAAAGTGTGATTTATCCGATTACTCGATTAATCGATGATATAATCGACAGAATACTCGATTCCAAAAATATTTGATAGTTGCAGCTCTAAATTGCACATCTCTTTCTATTTTTATTTTGTTTTTTTCAGTCCAAATGAACAAATCCAAATGTAATTTCCACCCTGGAAATGCAGAAATGCTGTGGCTCTGGCCCTGGACCTGACAGGAGCTGTTTCCAGGACTGGACCAGGAAAGTCATGGAGCCACTGCACTTTTTTTGTTTTTAGGGCAATAAGGAGATTTTTAATTTACTTACAGACTTGAGATTTTGCATTTTTGTAGCTAAGGCCCTAAAGTAAGCATTTTTTATGTCCAAAAAGTTGTTTCTACATGTTTGCTGTGTGTTTTGTATAAAAGAGTGAATTTTATTTTCAGTTTTTTTTTTTTTTTCCATCTCTATTTCTGGTCCTGTAGCTTTTCTCACAGCCTCATGACACAACTACAGCAGCAGATTGTGAAATAACAGGTTGGACTGAACAAAAGGAGGTAGAACACTTCATTAGGGGTAAAAGGGGCAGTTTGAAAAGCAACATTAAGACAAAAATCCAGGCGAGGAGAAATGTACTAAAACTGCCCTTAGGTCTTCAGTGGTTAAATCATGACAGTTACAAAAAGGATGTATTTTCTGATAAATGAAACGCGGAACATTATGTTCCCCCCCCCAGAGTCTCACCCTCCACATCGTCGTCGGCCAGGATGTCGTATTTGCTGCTGGACTTCTCCCCCTCGTCCTCTTCGTCGCTGTCCAGAGAATGTTTCCCTTTGAACCGCGAGCCGGGGCCGCTGACCGCCTCCACACTCTGGACACACACACACACACACACACACACAACAGACAACACACACACACACACACACACGCCTGAGAATTCAACTACACAACGTCCGAACAGCACAAAAACTACAGCACCGTGGAAACAGAAAGTTAAAGCCATAATTCACAAACTCCACGGAGTAAGTTTTAGGACAAACAGCGAAATAAAACATATAAACAAAACAATAAAAGCATTCCCAGTTTACAGCATTTTTTCCATACCTGCCTAAAACTTTTGCACAGAACTATAAATATATTCTCATATAAAAATATTAATAAAATAATAATAATAATTCCCCACAAACGGTCCATTTCACCTTTCCTTTCCTAATGCATGTCACTTTTTAGAGTTATATTAAATTAATTATATTTTTGAATGGACACACAGCAGGACTTTTCCACACTCAGACAGAAAACCAAAACAAATCCTCACCATGAATTTAAGGTTTATGTTTCCTATAGAGCTCCCATTACGTTTCTTATTTTTTCTTTGTCTTCTTCTTTTGTGTTTTAGTTACTTAAAGCCTTTAGTTTCTGTGTAACAAATGCATGTAATTCTACACATTTCTGCAGTCTGTGGAGTTTCATTCTTTACCTTTTTCGTGGGGAGATCGTCTTCTATCTCAAACTCTCCACTCCCGTCTTCAAACGTCACTTTTCTCTTGGACATTTTGCTAAAACGACACAAAATAAGAACAGTTGTATTCATAAAACGCCACAACAGAAGCCCAAACCCTCAGATTCAGAGGTTTGGAGAGAAAAGCTCAGAGCCTCGTGTTATTTTGAATTACGTTGCAGAAGCGTTAGCTTTAGCATCAGGTGCTAACAACATTTGGACACACAAGGCCTAAAATAACCTTCAGAGTTTGTGGATTTAGTGCACAGATCCAGAATTACAACAGTATAAACGTGTCCCTCGAGTTGGAATAGAAATGGCGCTTTAAAATAAAGATATAAAGGAATAAAAGTGCAAAAACCTGCTACAAACGTGGAAGCGATGTTCACTGGAATCTACTTCCGGTGTTTTCCTCAACTTCCGGTTTGTGGCCGTAGCGTTTGAGTGACACAAAAGAACAACAGCGCCGCCCAGAGGAGCAGAGGGGCCACCACAGGTCCTGATTTAGTCCTGGCTTAGTCCTGGTTCAGTCCTGGTTCAGTCCTGGTTCAGTCCTGGCTTAGTCCTGGTTCAGTCCTGGTTTAGTCCTCCAGACACAGACGCGCTCGAGCTTCAGACAGAGCAGTGCCCACAGTTAGCATCGCCTCGCCATGACACAGACGCGCTCTTACTTCAGTTCAGTTCAATTCAGTTTTATTTCTATAGCCCAGTATCACACCCAGAGTTTCCCCAATGTTCTTCACAGTGAAAAACATAAAAACATGATCTAACACAGACCTCAGCAAACACACTGTCCCATCCTCAGTCTCTCCATAAACACACGATCCTGGTGCCAGAGCAAAAAACCCACCGGCAGGTGCATTGTGGGAAAATTCTCTCCAGACACTGTTGCCAACAGCTGTCGCCATGCGGCACCTTCAGACCTGAGGCTCTGAGGAACCAGTCACTTTATAGAGAGCAGGGTTCAGACGGACAGACAGACGTGTGGGGACTGGACACCGGCTTATTTGGGTTGAAGGCTTCATCCAGCAGGTGGGGCTCCATCCAGGCAGGTGGGGGCTCCATCCAGAAGGTGGGGCTCCATCCAGAAGGTGGGGCTCCATCCAGGCAGGTGGGGCTCCATCCAGGCAGGTGGGGGCTCCATCCAGGCAGGTGGGGCTCCATCCAGGCAGGTGGGGCTCCATCCAGGCAGGTGGGGCTCCATCCAGCAGGTGGGGGGCTCCATCCAGGCAGGTGGGGCTCCATCCAGGCAGGTAAGTGGAGAGGGGTAGAGCTAAGGTCTGGTCAGCGTCTGCTCACAGGAGGAACATCTGGAACCTCAGAACATCTGAACAGCTCCACTCCCAGAGGGAGCAGAAGAGAAGGAGACAGAGACACTGGTGAACAGCAGTGAAGTGATTTGTCTGTGTAAAACATGAGGTTATGGGACAGAGATGAAGGAGAAGGAGCAGTTAGAATAAGAGGACAGAGGCTCAGGGCTCCAGACTTCCCCCAGACTCTAACTCCTAGAGCAGCCTGACTTCAGCTGTGGAGTTAACCCTGCTCCTCTAACCTGGCCATAAGCTTTCTCATAGAAGAATGTTTTAAGCCGAACCTTAAATGTAGAGACTGTGTCTGCCTCTCTGACAGGAGGTGGAAGCTGATTCCAGAAAACAGGAGATTGGAAACTAAAAGTTCTACCTCCCATTGTAAGTTTATTAAATCTGGGGACACTCGTAGTCCTGCATTTTGTGAGCGCAGTGTCTGTTTGGTTTGTAAGGTGCTGTCAGGTCAGAATTATAAGATGGGGCCGTCCCATTTACAGCTTTATATGTGAGAAGAAGGATTTTAAATTAATTCTAAACTCGACTGGGAGCCAATGGAGTGAAGCTAACACCAGAGTAATGTGTCTCTTCTGTTTGTTCCTGTTAATAATGTTGCTGCTGCATTTTGAACAAGCTCAATGCTTTTTCGTAGCTTTTAGGGCAGGCTGCAGCAGAGAGTTACAGTCTGATCCTGATGAAATAAATGCCTGGACAAGTTTTTCCGCATCATTTTTGGATAAGATATTTCTAACTTGGTGGAAGATGCTGTTTTACAGACTTGGTTTATGTGGGCTTTAAATGATAAGGTCAAATATAACCCCCAGGTTCCTCAGGGTGCAGCTCGAGGTCACACTGATGCCATCCAAACTATCTGATCTGACAGAGCCTCTCTCAGGTTTAAGGGCCAAGTACAATAACCTCTGTTTTTTCAGGGTTCAGAAGGAGATAGTAACTGTCATCCAGGTCTTCATGTCTCTGACACAAGCCCTGAGCTTCTCCACATGTCACTGTGTCCAGGGTTTATTGATCAGTGCAGCTGTTCCTCTGCCTCACAGTGAAGTTGAAGCTGTGGCTGAGGCGTTCGGGTCTGTGGAGCTCAAACTCGGGGTTTCATTTCTTCAGTCTGAGTCAGAGTCAGATTCTCACTTCTCCGTTCACTCAAGTCTCTCGTTTCAGGAAGTGCGTCGTCTGCATTATTATTTCAGCAGGTCTGTGCGGAAGGGAGCGAAACACAAGCCCGAACACGCTCCTGTCTGCACCTGACGGCTCCTGTCTGCACCTGACGGCTCCTGACTGCACCTGACGGCTCCTGTCTGCACCTGACGGCTCCTGACTGCACCTGACGGCTCCTGTCTGCACCTGACGGGTTCTGACAGCTCCTCTGGTTCTGCTCCTCTGGTTCTGGTTCCTCTGGTTTAGTCCTGGTTTAGTCCTGGTTCAGTCCTGGTTTAGTCCTGGTTTAGTCCTGGTTTAGTCCTGGTTCAGTCCTGGTTCAGTCCTGGTTTAGTCCTGGTTTAGTCCTGGTTTAGTCCTGGTTCAGTCCTGGTTTAGTCCTGGTTTAGTCCTGGTTTAGTCCTGGTTCAGTCCTGGTTTAGTCCAAGTTTAGTTCTGGTTTAGTCCTGGTTCAGTCCTGGTTCAGTCCTGGTTCAGTCCTGGTTTAGTCCTGGTTTAGTCCTGGTTCAGTCCTGGTTGAGTCCTGGTTCAGTCCTGGTTCAGTCCTGGTTTAGTCCTGGTTTAGTCCTGGTTTAGTCCTGGTTCAGTCCTGGTTTAGTCCTGGTTTAGTCCTGGTTCAGTCCTGGTTCAGTCCTGGTTTAGTTCTGGTTTAGTCCTGGTTCAGTCCTGGTTCAGTCCTGGTTTAGTCCTGGTTCAGTCCTGGTTTAGTCCTGGTTTAGTCCTGGTTTAGTCCTGGTTCAGTCCTGGTTTAGTCCTGGTTTAGTTCTGGTTTAGTCCTGGTTCAGTCCTGGTTTAGTCCTGGTTCAGTCCTGGTTTAGTCCTGGTTTAGTCCTGGTTTAGTCCTGGTTCAGTCCTGGTTTAGTCCTGGTTTAGTCCTGGTTTAGTCCCTGTTTAGTCCTGGTTTAATCCTGGTTCAGTCCTGGTTTAGTCCTGGTTTAGTCCTGGTTCAGTCCTGGTTTAGTCCTGGTTTAGTCCTGGTTTAGTCCTGGTTTAGTCCTGGTTTAGTCCTGGTTCAGTCCTGGTTTAGTCCTGGTTTAGTCCTGGTTTAGTCCTGGTTCAGTCCTGGTTTAGTCCTGGTTTAGTCCTGGTTTAGTCCCTGTTTAGTCCTGGTTTAATCCTGGTTCAGTCCTGGTTTAGTCCTGGTTTAGTCCTGGTTTAATCCTGGTTCAGTCCTGGTTTAGTCCTGGTTCAGTCCTGGTTCAGTCCTGGTTTAGTCCTGGTTTAGTCCTGGTTCAGTCCTGGTTTAGTCCTGGTTCAGTCCTGGTTTAGTCCTGGTTTAGTCCTGGTTTAGTCCTGGTTTAGTCCCTGTTTAGTCCTGGTTTAGTCCTGGTTCAGTCCTGATTTAGTCCTGGTTTAGTCCTGGTTTAGTCCTGGTTTAGTCCTGGTTTAGTCCTGGCTCCTCCGTTTCTGCCGCTTTACGTTTCTAAAGCTTTTTAAACACAACAAACACACACACCAAACACACACACACACACACACACACACACACACCAAACACACACACACCAAACACACACACACCAAACACACACACACACACACACACACACACCAAACACACACACACACACACACTAAACACACACACACCAAACACACACACACCAAACACACACACCAAACACACACACACACACACCAAACACACACACCAAACACACACACACACACACACACACACACCAAACACACACACACACCAAACACACACACACACACCAAACACACACACCAAACACACACACACACACACACCAAACACACACACACACACAAAACACACACACACAAAACACACACACACAAAACACACACACCAAACACACACTGGGAACACCTCAGGGTCCAGGAGGAGCTGGAGGAAGTGTCTGGGGTGAGGGAAGTCTGGGAGCCCCTGTTAGACTGAAGCCCTCATCAAACTCAAACTGACACTAAAACTGTGTCAGTCGATGATTCATTATTATTTCTGCAGTAATAAAAGTCTGTGTTATTCTATAAAATCTGAATCAAAAGCAAAAGACTAAAGACTGAAACAGACTTTTCCTCAGCCTCAGGTCGTTTCTCTTCTCTAGTTTTGTGGAGTTTGTCTCCGTCAGAGGAGCAGAAATGATGTCCTATAATTACCACAGAAATAATAATGAAGAATTTTAGAAATAAACTCACACAAATGAAACTGTCACAGCACAAAACAGCACAAACCAAATACAAACGTTTGACATCATTTTCTTCCTGTTTTGAGGCTGTTTCACATTCTGAGGTTCTGGACGACGTCATCGACCAAAATAAAACTGTGAATATCTGAAGAACCAGAATCACACAAATGAAACTTTTTGCAGCACAAACGACTGACACAGTTTTTGCAGGTTTGAGTTTGATGAGGCGACTTCAGGGAGGTGCTCAGACTTGACCCCGGATCAGAGGAGGAACACGGAGGGATTAAAAAGTCACTGAACATGACCAGAATAAATCCCACTGTGAACTCTGTGTTCCAGATGAAGGTCCACAGAAAGATCCTGGTGCACTACCTCTCCTGCCCCTCCCCCGTCGACAAGGAGGGCTACCTGTTTAAGAAGGTGAGCGAATGTCCCGCAGTGGAGCTTTAACTGTTCTAACGTGAGCGAATGTCCCGCAGTGGAGCTTTAACTGTTCTAACGTGAGCGAATGTCCCGCAGTGGAGCTTTAACTGTTCTAACGTTAACGAATGTCCCTCCTGTAATTGTAAAAATGCAAAAAAGTTTAAAGCCATAGTGTGGAACATTCCAGAAAAAAATGAGGACATCACCATGGAGACAGAGCACCATTAAAGGGCCGGTACACTATTTGTTCCATATGTCTGTGTAAAGTGCAGATGTGTAAAGTGCAGATGTGTAAAGTGCAGATGTGTAAAGTGCAGATGTGTAAAGTGTAAAGTACAGATGTGTAAAGTGCAGATGTGTAAAGTGCAGATGTGTAAAGTGTAAAGTGCAGATGTGTAAAGTGCAGATGTGTAAAGTGCAGATGTGTAAAGTGTAAAGTGCAGATGTGTAAAGTGCAGATGTGTAAAGTGCAGATGTGTAAAGTATAAAGTGCAGATGTGTAAAGTACAGATGTATAAAGTGTAAAGTACAGATGTGTAAAGTGCAGATGTGTAAAGTGCAGATGTGTAAAGTGTAAAGTGCAGATGTGTAAAGTGCAGATGTGTAAAGTGCAGATGTGTAAAGTGCAGATGTGTAAAGTACAGATGTATAAAGTATAAAGTACAGATGTGTAAAGTACAGATGTGTAAAGTGCAGATGTGTAAAGTGTAAAGTACAGATGTGTAAAGTACAGATGTATAAAGTATAAAGTACAGATGTGTAAAGTGCAGATGTGTAAAGTGCAGATGTGTAAAGTACAGATGTGTAAAGTGCAGATGTGTAAAGTGTAAAGTACAGATGTGTAAAGTGCAGATGTGTAAAGTGTAAAGTACAGATGTGTAAAGTGCAGATGTGTAAAGTGTAAAGTACAGATGTGTAAAGTGCAGATGTGTAAAGTGTAAAGTACAGATGTGTAAAGTGCAGATGTGTAAAGTGCAGATGTGTAAAGTATAAAGTGCAGATGTGTAAAGTGCAGATGTGTAAAGTACAGATGTGTAAAGTACAGATGTATAAAGTATAAAGTACAGATGTGTAAAGTACAGATGTGTAAAGTGCAGATGTGTAAAGTATAAAGTGCAGATGTGTAAAGTACAGATGTGTAAAGTGCAGATGTGTAAAGTGTAAAGTACAGATATGTAAATTGCAGATGTTTAAAGTGCAGATGTGTAAAGTACAGATGTATAAAGTGTAAAGTACAGATGTGTAAAGTGCAGATGTGTAAAGTGTAAAGTACAGATGTGTAAAGTGCAGATGTGTAAAGTGCAGATGTGTAAAGTATAAAGTGCAGATGTGTAAAGTGCAGATGTGTAAAGTACAGATGTGTAAAGTACAGATGTGTAAAGTACAGATGTATAAAGTATAAAGTACAGATGTGTAAAGTGCAGATGTGTAAAGTGCATATGTGTAAAGTGCAGATGTGTAAAGTGTAAAGTACAGATGTGTAAAGTGTAAAGTACAGATGTATAAAGTGCAGATGTGTAAAGTGCAGATGTGTAAAGTGCAGATGTATAAAGTGTAAAGTACAGATGTATAAAGTGCAGATGTGTAAAGTGCAGATGTGTAAAGTGTAAAGTGCAGATGTGTAAAGTGTAAAGTGCAGATGTGTAAAGTGCAGATGTGTAAAGTGTAAAGTACAGATGTGTAAAGTGCAGGTGTGTAAAGTGTAAAGTACAGATGTATAAAGTGCAGATGTGTAAAGTACAGATGTGTAAAGTGCAGATGTGTAAAGTGTAAAGTACAGATGTATAAAGTGCAGATGTGTAAAGTGCAGATGTGTAACGTGCAGATGTGTAAAGTGTAAAGTACAGATGTGTAAAGTGCAGATGTGTAAAGTGCAGATGTGTAAAGTACAGATGTATAAAGTATAAAGTACAGATGTGTAAAGTACAGATGTGTAAAGTGCAGATGTGTAAAGTATAAAGTGCAGATGTGTAAAGTGCATATGTGTAAAGTGCAGATGTGTAAAGTGTAAAGTACAGATGTGTAAAGTGTAAAGTACAGATGTATAAAGTGCAGATGTGTAAAGTGCAGATGTGTAAAGTGCAGATGTATAAAGTGTAAAGTACAGATGTATAAAGTGCAGATGTGTAAAGTGCAGATGTGTAAAGTGTAAAGTGCAGATGTGTAAAGTGTAAAGTGCAGATGTGTAAAGTGCAGATGTGTAAAGTGTAAAGTACAGATGTGTAAAGTGCAGGTGTGTAAAGTGTAAAGTACAGATGTATAAAGTGCAGATGTGTAAAGTACAGATGTGTAAAGTGCAGATGTGTAAAATGTAAAGTACAGATGTATAAAGTGCAGATGTGTAAAGTGCAGATGTGTAACGTGCAGATGTGTAAAGTGTAAAGTACAGATGTGTAAAGTGCAGATGTGTAAAGTGCAGATGTGTAAAGTACAGATGTATAAAGTGCAGATGTTTAAAGTGTAGATGTGTAAAGTACAGATGTATAAAGTATAAAGTACAGATGTGTAAAGTGCAGATGTGTAAAGTGTAAAGTACAGATGTGTAAAGTGCAGATGTGTAAAGTACAGATGTATAAAGTGCAGATGTGTAAAGTACAGATGTATAAAGTGCAGATGTTTAAAGTGCAGATGTGTAAAGTACAGATGTATAAAGTATAAAGTACAGATGTGTAAAGTACAGATGTGTAAAGTGCAGATGTGTAAAGTACAGATGTATAAAGTGTAAAGTACAGATGTGTAAAGTGCAGATGTGTAAAGTGTAAAGTACAGATGTGTAAAGTGCAGATGTGTAAAGTGTAAAGTACAGATGTATAAAGTGCAGATGTGTAAAGTGCAGATGTGTAAAGTGTAAAGTACAGATGTGTAAAGTATAAAGTACAGATGTGTAAAGTGCAGATGTGTAAAGTGTACAGTGTAGATGTGTAAAGTGTAAAGTGCAGATGTGTAAAGTGTAAAGTACAGATGTGTAAAGTGCAGATGTGTAAAGTGTACAGTGTAGATGTGTAAAGTGTAAAGTGCAGATGTGTAAAGTGTAAAGTACAGATGTGTAAAGTGCAGATGTGTAAAGTGTAAAGTACAGATGTATAAAGTGCAGATGTGTAAAGTGCAGATGTGTAAAGTGTAAAGTGCAGATGTGTTGTGTGAGCCGCTTGTCGTCTGTGTTCTGTCTGCGTCTGATTATAAAGACTTTTATTGTGCGATAATTAGGAAGCGTGCATTAGCATGCTAGTTGTTGTCAAATGCTCTGAATGCGTAAACCGAGAGAGGAATAAGTGTTTAAAAGGAGCCGGTTCTCTTCCCCTCTGCCTCAGAAGGAGCGTACGGGAGCGTTCCACCGCCGCTGGTTCGTCTTGAAGGGAAACCTGCTGTTTTACCAGGAGCGTCCTGCAGATCGACACATAGGGGGCGCTATCGTCCTGGAGGGCTGCGCAGTCCGGATCGAGGACTCGGACCGGGACTTCAGCCTGGTCTTTGAGGGACTGCGCACCTACAGGTGAGACACTGCACCCTCTCGACACAAGCCCAGAGAAGAGTTTTCACACTTTTAAACACAGAACGTACACGGATTTTTACAGGACTAAAGGGGAGGGGTCTGGAGGACTAAAGGCTCCGCCCCTGCAGCCAGGTGTTTGTATCAGTGCTGCGTGATGTCACATAGTGCTTGAAATGGCAGACGCCACTGGAGGAAACTCACACACACAGATTCAACCTGCGTGAAGTCGTCCCCATCAAACACTAACCTACAAAAACTGTGTCAATCGTTTGTGCTGCAGAAAGTTCAGTTTGTGTGATTCTGGTTCTTCAGATATTCACAGTTTTATTTTGGTCGATGACGTCGTCCAGAACCTCAGAATGTGAAACAGCCTCAAAACAGGAAGAAAATGATAGAAAACGTTTGTATTTGGATTTGTGTGAGTTTATTTCTAAAATTATTCATTATTATTTCTGCAGTAATAAAAGTCTGGATTATTCTATAAAATCTGAACCAAAAGCAAATGACTAAAGACTGAAACAGACTTTTCCTCAGCCTCAGGTCGTTTCTCTTCTCTAGTTTTGTGGAGTTTGTCTCCGTCAGCTGAGCAGAAATGACGTCCTGTAATTACCACAGAAATAATAATGAAGAATTTTAGAAATAAACTCACACAAATGAAACTGTCACAGCACAAAACAGCACAAACCAAATACAAACGACTGACATCATTTTCTTCCTGTTTTGAGGCTGTTTCACATTCTGAGGTTCTGGACGACGTCATCGACCAAAATAAAACTGTGAATATCTGAAGAACCAGAATCACACAAACAAAAATTTTTGCAGCACAAACAAAACTTTTTGCAGCACAAACGATTGACATAGTTTTTGTGTAGGTTAGTGTTTGATGGG
The DNA here is from genome assembly GCA_034769755.1 of Odontamblyopus lacepedii. Lineage (NCBI taxonomy): Eukaryota > Metazoa > Chordata > Actinopteri > Gobiiformes > Gobiidae > Odontamblyopus > Odontamblyopus lacepedii. The sequence goes on from CM068351.1 coordinate 2,403,418, forward strand.
GCGACTTCACGCAGGTGCGTCTTTCCCCTTTAACCCTTTAACCCCGCTCTGTGCGCAGGTTCTGTGTGAGTGAGCGTTGCCGCAGAGACGAGTGGGTCAAATGCCTCCTGACGGCGTCGCACTGTTACCTGTCGCTGCTGCTGCGGGACCTGGGCCTGCAGTACGAGGGTGAGCCTGAGGGGGCGCTGCAAACGCTGCCCGCACCCTTCACACTGCGCCGTATTTATAGAACCACAACATGTGCAGATCCACTACGGACACCTGACCCCGCCCCCCTGTGCGTGCAGAACTGTCTGTGAGATTTAGATTTCAGAGGCCGTAAACAAGCGTGTCCCCAGAGACGAGGTGAAGAGGAACATGTTCACATCTGACTTATTCTGATACTGACACTTTGAGCTGCTGGTTCACTGCTGAAATCCACTTGGTTTAACCCCTGAAGACCTGAGGGCAGTTTTAGTACTTTTCTCCTCGCCTGGATTTTGTTCTTAATTTTGCTTTTAAAACTGCCCCTTTTCCCCCTAATGAAGTGTTCTACCTCCTTTTGTTCAGTCCAACCTGTTATTTCACAATCTGCTGCTGTAGTTGTGTCATGAGGCTGTGAGAAAAGCTACAGGACCAGAAATAGAGATGAAAAAAAAAACTCTCTTTTATACAAAACCCACAGCAAACATGTAGAAACAACTTTTTGGACATAAAAAATGCTTAATTTAGGCCCTTTTCTACAAAAATGCAAAATCTCAAGTCTGTAAGTAAATTAAAAATCTCCTTATTGCCCTAAAAACAAAAAAAGTGCAGTGGCTCCATGACTTTCCTGGTCCAGTCCTGGAAACAGCTCCTGTCAGGACCACGGCCAGAGCCACAGCACTTCTGCATTTCCAGGGTGGAAATTACATTTGGATTTGTTCATTTGGACTGAAATAAACCTTTAAATAAAAATAGAAAGAGATGCACAATTACACACACCAAGATGTGTCATTTTCCATGTGTGTGAGAATTAACTCCACTTAGAGCGACTTTTTCCCTCGTTCTAAACACACACAGTCAGAGGAGTCGACCATCTTGACTCACTTCACTCTTTGGCAAAGTTTGGCTCCATCAAAATGGACGGAGCGCATGAGTTTGGGGAAAACAAAGTTCCTGTTGGACACTCGTTTTGCTCCTGTCATCACACAGCGTGAGTGTGACGTAGGATAAAGCCGCAGAAATGTACGGAAACCTCTATGTCTGCACTTTCAGAGGGGAAAGGAAGAAAACATATTCCTCTGTATCGTGTACGATGTCGTAGGTCTTCGAGGGTTAAACCTAAAATGCCTAAATGACACAAACTGTGTAAAATGTGTCCAGAGCTGCCGATGAAGCTTTGAACAAAAGGCTGTTTTTGTCCCTGACTGACAAACCATAAAACCAGCAAATAAAAGAGAAGGTTAAAAGACTCAATAAAAGAACAATAAAAGGCCATAAAATAGGTTTAGAGACAGTAGAGTACAGGCAGACGGGAGGGCATCTGACACACAGGGTACAGGCAGACGGGAGGGCATCTGACACACAGGGGAACAGGCAGACGGGAGGGCATCTGACACACAGGGTACAGGCAGACGGGAGGGCATCTGACACACAGGGAACAGGCAGACGGGAGGGCATCTGACACACAGGGTACAGGCAGACGGGAGGGCATCTGACACACAGGGATACAGGAGGACGGGAGGGCATCTGACACACAGGGTACAGGCAGACGGGAGGGCATCTGACACACAGGGTACAGGCAGACGGGAGGGCATCTGACACACAGGGTACAGGCAGACGGGAGGGCATCTGACACTCTCCTCTGTGCAGCGGCCAGACGCCTGCAGAGCTGCGGAGCATCGGACGGGCTGAGGACCAGTGACCTCGTGCTGACCCCGCCCCCCGTCTCCGACCCCGCCCTCCCCCAGGCCACGCACCCCAGCGCCGCCGTCAGGCCCCTCCCCCGGAAGTCGCCCAAACTCTGGGCGCGACGCAACGCCCACGTGACGCCCATCAACGGCCCCGCCCCCCTGTCCAACGAGTGGCCCGACGTCCACCTCAACCCCCTGCAGGAGTTCAGGAAGATCCACGAGCACTACGGAAGAGAAGTGCAGAGAGCGAGGGAGGAGTGGGAGAGGGGGAGGGAGGAGAGGGAGGAGAGGGGGAGGGAGGAGAGGGGGAAGGAGGAGAGGGAGGAGAGGGAGGAGAGGGGGAGGGAGGAGAGGGAGGAGAGGGAGGAGAGGGAGGAGAGGGAGGAGAGGGGGATGGAGGAGAGGGAGGAGAGGGAGAGGGAGGAGAGGGAGGAGAGGGGGAGGGAGGAGAGGGGGAGGGAGGAGAGGGAGGAGAGGGGGAGGGAGGAGAGGGAGGAGAGGGGGAGGGAGGAGTGGGGGAGGGAGGAGAGGGAGGAGTGGGGGAGGGGGGAGAGAGCTGGACCAGAGGAGACAGAAGAGGAGGACAGAGACCTCATAGACTTGTTGTAACCACAGTCTGTATATGAGTGGACTCAGACTTCTTCTTGTATATTGTAAATAGTCTTTGTGTGGAACATGATTGTCTTTCTAAATTTTGTGTTGTTGTTTTTTTACATTTTATACTATTAACGTGCGTCTCTGATTAACCGTCTGCTCGTTTGAACATGTCCTGCTCGTTTGAACATATACGTCATGTTTTTACGTCACCTGCCCTGGAGCTGCAGATGAAAATGAGCTTTTACGGCTAAATCTGCCATATTTCCATGTTCACTGTGCTCATGTCACTGAACATTCACTGTCCCATTTTAAAGAAACAGCTTAATTAAATGAAACTCTCCGCACACTCACAAGTTCAGCGGAGGCAGAATCGTGAAGCTCCAATCAGATAAAGTCCAGTGTTCAAAAGGAACTCGACCTGTTCAGATGTTTGGACTGAAACAGACTTTGATTTCCGTGATCTGCTCAACTGGAAAAGAAACACAAAAACAAAAATAACGTCTGAAACTCTGTCATGTGGACATATCGGACAGTTTGACAGAAGAGGGATGTGGCCCCTGTGTCTGTACGTCTGTGTGAAATCGGCCCCAGGATCATGTCGTGTTCAGGGACATTTAAACGCCGGGGCCACAGCAGCAGCTTCTGCAGAGGAACGTCCTGTAGTTTCATGTTCCTCCTGAACTCTTGGGGGTGAACAGAGAGAAACAGACGGAACCTTTGTGGCTCTTGATGATTCCCGGGTCGAAGCTGAAGAAACATCTCACCAAACATGAGATTTACGCACCTGGAATGAGGCAGAAAGTCAGAATCCGATTAAAGTCCTGTTAAATGTTCGGAGTGTTTGTGTTATTTTCTCTGTGGTTTGGCTCAGACTCCACTGGGCGGGGCTCAGATTCTCCTGCAGGTCACATGATCAGCTCCTTTCCCTCTGAGCTGCTGGACGTCCCACTCAGTGACATCATCAGGTGCTTTAACAGGAGGCACTCGTAAAACTCATTCATTTGATTTCAGCTGAAAGTGATAAAAAAAAAAAAAAAAACATCTTTGTGAGTTTGTGACATGCAGAGACAGAGACTGTGTGAGGATCTGTGGAAATAAACAGTGAAACTTGTGAGAACGTTTAGTTTAGTTTAGTTTATTATTTATTTGTCAGGGATCAGGTACAAACACATTCATCTTAAAAAAGAGGAGATGTTTTGCTCCAGATTTGGCAAAAAAACTGTTTTCCATCCACAGTTCCAGAGTTCCTGAATGTTCCAGTGTGCTCCTGAGCATTCCTGAGTGTTCCAGTGTGTTGCTGAGTGTTCCTGTGCGTTCCTGAGTCTTCCTGAGTGTTCCTGAATCTTCCCGAGTGTTCCTGAGTGTTCCTGTGCGTTCCTGAGTGTTCCTGAGTGTTCCCCAGTGTTCCTGAGCGTTCCTGTGCGTTCCTGAGTGTTCCTGAGTGTTCCTGAGCGTTCTTGAGTGTTCCTGAGTGCTTCTGAGCGTTCCTGAGTGTTTCTGAGAGTTCCTGAGTGTTCCTGAGTCTTCCTGAGTGTTCCTGAGCGTTCCTGTGCGTTCCTGAGTGTTCCTGTGCGTTCCTGAGTCTTCCTAAGTGTTCCTGTGTGTTCCTGAGCGTTCTTGAGCGTTCCTGAGTGTTTCTGAGAGTTCCTGAGTGTTCCTGAGTCTTCCTGTGTGTTCCTGAGTGTTCCTGAGTGTTCCTGAGCGTTCCTGAGCGTTCCTGTGTGTTCCTGAGTGTTCCTGAGCGTTCCTGAGCGTTCCTGAGCATTCTTGAGCGTTCCTGAGTGTTCCTGAGCGTTCCTATGCGTTCCTGAGTGTTCCTGAGTGTTTCTGAGAGTTCCTGAGTGTTCCTGAGTGTTCCTGAGTCTTCCTGAGTGTTCCTGTGTGTTCCTGAGTATTCCTGAGTCTTCCTGAGTGTTCCTGTGCGTTCCTGAGTCTTCCTGAGTGTTTCTGAGCGTTCCTGTGCGTTCCTGTGTGTTCCTGAGTGTTCCTGAGCGTTCTTGAGCGTTCCTGTGTGTTCCTGAGTGTTCCTGTGCGTTCCTGAGTCTTCCTGAGTGTTTTTGAGTGTTCCTGTGCATTCCTGTGTGTTCCTGAGTGTTCCTGAGTGTTCCTGAGCGTTCTTGAGTGTTCCTGAGCGTTCCTATGCGTTCCTGAGTGTTCCTGAGCGTTCCTATGCGTTCCTGAGTGTTCCTGAGTGTTTCTGAGAGTTCCTGAGTGTTCCTGAGTGTTCCTGAGTCTTCCTGAGTGTTCCTGTGTGTTCCTGAGCATTCCTGAGTCTTCCTGAGTGTTCCTGTGCATTCCTGTGTGTTCCTGAGTGTTCCTGAGTGTTCCTGAGTGTTCCTGAGTCTTCCTGAGTGTTCCTGTGCGTTCCTGAGTCTTCCTGAGTGTTTCTGAGCGTTCCTGTGCGTTCCTGTGTGTTCCTGAGTGTTCCTGAGCGTTCTTGAGCGTTCCTGAGTGTTCCTGTGCGTTCCTGAGTGTTTCTGAGTGTTCCTGAGCGTTCTTGAGCGTTCCTGAGTGTTCCTGAGTGTTCCTGAGCGTTCCTGAGTGTTCCTGAGCGTTCCTGAGCGTTCCTGAGTGTTCCTGAGTGTTCCTGAGTGTTCCTGAGCGTTCTTGAGCGTTCCTGAGCGTTCCTGAGCGTTCCTGAGTGTTCCTGAGTGTTCCTGAGCGTTCCTGAGCGTTCCTGAGCGTTCCTGAGTGTTCCTGAGCGTTCCTGACTGTAGAAACATTCCCACATGTCGAACATTCCCGCAGGAGTGGAACCGGGGACCGTGTGGCTGTGGGTCAGATTTACGCGCTGGTGAGTGACACTGTGAGTTCACACTGTGGCGTCTTTACATTCCTCTGTCATAGAGACATATGCACGGCCCCCCTCAGCGGCCCCTGCCCCGCGCCTCCTTTAGGCCCTCCACAGACCCGGGATAGTCCTGGTTCAGTCCTGGTTTAGTCCTGGTTTAGTCCTGGTTTAGTCCTGGTTTAGTTCTAGACCTGGTTTGGTCTCGGTTGGTTTAAAATTACTTCATAAAGAAACAAGAGCGAAGATTTCAGCGTTAGAAAACTGTGGATTCTAATGGGACTAAACCAGGACTAAACCAGGACTAAACCAGGACTAAACCAGGACTACATCAGGACTAAACCAGGACTGAACCAGGACTAAACCAGGACTAAACCAGGACTAAACCAGGACTGAACCAGGACTAAACCAGGACTAAACCAGGACTAAACCAGGACTAAACCAGGACTGAACCAGGACTAAACCAGGACTAAACCAGGACTAAACCAGGACTAAACCAGGACTGAACCAGGACTAAACCAGGACTAAACCAGGACTGAACCAGGACTAAACCAGGACTGAACCAGGACTGAACCAGGACTAAACCAGGACTAAACCAGGACTAAACCAGGACTACATCAGGACTAAACCAGGACTGAACCAGGACTAAACCAGGACTAAACCAGGACTAAACCAGGACTAAACCAGGACTGAACCAGGACTAAACCAGGACTAAACCAGGACTAAACCAGGACTAAACCAGGACTAAACCAGGACTAAACCAGGACTGAACCAGGACTAAACCAGGACTGAACCAGGACTAAACCAGGACTAAACCAGGACTAAACCAGGACTGAACCAGGACTAAACCAGGACTAAACCAGGACTAAACCGGGACTAAACCAGGACTGAACCAGGACTAAACCAGGACTAAACCAGGACTAAACCAGGACTAAACCAGGACTAAACCAGGACTGAACCAGGACTAAACCAGGACTGAACCAGGACTAAACCAGGACTGAACCAGGACTGAACCAGGACTAAACCAGGACTGAACCAGGACTAAACCAGGACTGAACCAGGACTGAACCAGGACTAAACCAGGACTGAACCAGGACTAAACCAGGACTAAACCAGGACTAAACCAGGACTACATCAGGACTAAACCAGGACTGAACCAGGACTAAACCAGGACTACATCAGGACTAAACCAGGACTAAACCAGGACTAAACCAGGACTACATCAGGACTAAACCAGGACTAACCCAGGACTGAACCAGGACTAAACCAGGACTGAACCAGGACTAAACCAGGACTGAACCAGGACTGAACCAGGACTAAACCAGGACTGAACCAGGACTGAACCAGGACTAAACCAGGACTGAACCAGGACTAAACCAGGACTAAACCAGGACTAAACCAGGACTACATCAGGACTAAACCAGGACTGAACCAGGACTAAACCAGGACTACATCAGGACTAAACCAGGACTAAACCAGGACTAAACCAGGACTAAACCAGGACTACATCAGGACTAAACCAGGACTAACCCAGGACTGAACCAGGACTAAACCAGGACTGAACCAGGACTGAACCAGGACTACATCAGGACTAAACCAGGACTAAACCAGGACTGAACCAGGACTAAACCAGGACTAAACCAGGACTAAACCAGGACTGAACCAGGACTGAACCAGGACTACATCAGGACTAAACCAGGACTAAACCAGGACTGAACCAGGACTAAACCAGGACTAAACCAGGACTGAACCAGGACTAAACCAGGACTGAACCAGGACTAAACCAGGACTAAACCAGGACTAAACCAGGACTAAACCAGGACTAACCCAGGACTGAACCAGGACTACATCAGGTCTAAACCAGGACTACATCAGGACTAAACCAGGACTACATCAGGACTAAACCAGGACTAAACCAGGTCTAAACCCGGACTACATCAGGTCTAAACCAGGACTACATCAGGACTAAACCAGGACTAAACCAGGTCTAAACCCGGACTACATCAGGACTAAACCAGGACTACATCAGGACTAAACCAGGACTAAACCAGGACTACATCAGGACTAAACCAGGACTACATCAGGACTAAACCAGGACTACATCAGGACTAAACCAGGACTAAACCAGGACTACATCAGGACTAAACCAGGACTACATCAGGACTAAACCAGGACTAAACCAGGTCTAAACCAGGACTACATCAGGTCTAAACCAGGACTACATCAGGACTAAACCAGGACTACATCAGGACTAAACCAGGACTACATCAGGACTAAACCAGGACTAAACCAGGACTACATCAGGACTAAACCAGGACTACATCAGGACTAAACCAGGACTAAACCAGGTCTAAAACAGGACTACATCAGGTCTAAACCAGGACTACATCAGGACTAAACCAGGACTACATCAGGACTAAACCAGGACTAAACCAGGACTACATCAGGACTAAACCAGGACTACATCAGGACTAAACCAGGACTAAACCAGGTCTAAACCAGGACTACATCAGGTCTAAACCAGGACTACATCAGGACTAAACCAGGACTACATCAGGACTAAACCAGGAC
>CM068351.1:2416247-2566247 GCA_034769755.1 Odontamblyopus lacepedii
GACCAGGGACTAAGACCGGACCAGGGACTAAAGACCAGACCAGGGACTAAGACCGGACCAGGGACTAAGACCGGACCAGGGACTAAGACCGGACAAGGGACTAAAGACCAGGGACCAGGGACTAAGACCAGGGACCAGGCCAATGATCCAACTTTTATAAAGATGTTTTCTAACGTTTCCAGACACTAATGAGTGAACCAGGCAGAGCGTTTGGTTTGTTAGACTCGTGGCTGTTGTCAGATGGGTTAAAGTGGAGTTAAGCTTCTTCAGTCTGAAGCAAATTGGTGTTTTAGGTGGAAGTTCAGAACTTGCCCCCATCACTACACTAGTTCAGAACTTGCCCCCATCACTACACTAGTTCAGAACTTGCCCCCATCACTACACTAGTTCAGAACTTGCCCCCATCACTACACTAGTTCAGAACTTGCCCCCATCACTACACTAGTTCAGAACTTGCCCCCATCACTACACTAGTTCAGAACTTGCCCCCATCACTGCACTAGTTCAGAACTTGCCCCCATCACTGCACTAGTTCAGAACTTGCCCCCATCACTACACTAGTTCAGAACTTGCCCCCATCACTGCACTAGTTCAGAACTTGCCCCCATCACTGCACTAGTTCAGAACTTGCCCCATCACTACACTAGTTCAGAACTTGCCCCCATCACTACACTAGTTCAGAACTTGCCCCCATCACTGCACTAGTTCAGAACTTGCCCCCATCACTACACTAGTTCAGAACTTGCCCCCATCACTGCACTAGTTCAGAACTTGCCCCCATCACTGCACTAGTTCAGAACTTGCCCCCATCACTGCACTAGTTCAGAACTTGCCCCCATCACTGCACTAGTTCAGAACTTGCCCCCATCACTGCACTAGTTCAGAACTTGCCCCCATCACTACACTAGTTCAGAACTTGCCCCCATCACTACACTAGTTCAGAACTTGCCCCCATCACTGCACTAGTTCAGAACTTGCCCCCATCACTGCACTAGTTCAGAACTTGCCCCCATCACTGCACTAGTTCAGAACTTGCCCCCATCACTGCACTAGTTCAGAACTTGCCCCATCACTGCACTAGTTCAGAACTTGCCCCCATCACTGCACTAGTTCAGAACTTGCCCCATCACTGCACTAGTTCAGAACTTGCCCCCATCACTGCACTAGTTCAGAACTTGCCCCCATCACTGCACTAGTTCAGAACTTGCCCCCATCACTACACTAGTTCAGAACTTGCCCCCATCACTGCACTAGTTCAGAACTTGCCCCATCACTGCACTAGTTCAGAACTTGCCCCCATCACTACACTAGTTCAGAACTTGCCCCCATCACTACACTAGTTCAGAACTTGCCCCCATCACTACACTAGTTTGTTGCCTTCACAGACTCACACACAGTCAGATCTCCACTGAGGAAACACTGATCTGTGCCGTTTTTTGGCTCCTGACAGAATTCCACCTCCTCTAGAAACGACTTTAGCTTCAGACGGGACAGAGTTCAACTTTAAGCTCCTGAAGTCTGTGGCGCGAGTTTGATTCCCACAGTCTGAGCCAAACACTTCACACGGCTCCGCCAAGGCCACGTGACCCGGCTCCCCTTACACCTGATGCCCTCCCCCTGTGTGTCCTGTTTTTTACCTGGTTTAGACCTGGTTTAAACCTGGTTTTTTACCTGGTTTAGACCTGTTTTAGTCCTGGTTTAGACCTGGTTTAGACCTGGTTTAGACCTGGTTTAGATGAGGTTTAGACCTGGTTTAGACCTGGTTGAGACACATGGGAACAGAAAAGAAAGTCCTACCATTTAATGTGGAAAATCGTGTGTGTCAGATGCCCTCCCTGTGTGTCAGATGCCCTCCCCGTGTGTCAGATGCCCTCCCCGTGTGTCAGATGCCCTCCCCGTGTGTCAGATGCCCTCCCTCTTCTTTAAGGACATGTAATGCACTTATAAATAAAATTGCTCGTGTGGTTTGATGGTCTCAGATATAAATATCGCTCTTGGCAAGACACTTTTGGCCCCGGGAGTCGGACCTTCCATTTTAAAGACGCACAAACGTCTGAGCGCTGAAGAAAACCTGCGGCACAGACGTCAGAAATATCAAAAATCAGATCCTAATCGATACTAAAACCAGTATCGAAACTGGATCCTCGTTTAACAAAAAACACCAGAATCTGAATGTGATCACAGAGACTAGAGTAGACTTGGTTTAGTTCTGGTTTAGTCCCGGTTTAGTCCCAGTTTAGTCCCAGTTTAATCCTGGTTTAGTCCCGGTTTAGTCCCGGTTTAGTCCCAGTTTAATCCTGGTTTAGTCCCGGTTTAGTCCCGGTTTAGTCCCAGTTTAATCCTGGTTTAGTCCTGGTTTAGTCCCGGTTTAGTCCCAGTTTAATCCTGGTTTAGTCCCGGTTTAGTCCCGGTTTAGTCCCAGTTTAATCCTGGTTTAGTCCTGGTTTAGTCCCGGTTTAGTCCCAGTTTAATCCTGGTTTAGTCCTGGTTTAGTCCCGGTTTAGTCCCAGTTTAATCCTGGTTTAGTCCCGGTTTAGTCCCAGTTTAGTCCCAGTTTAATCCTGGTTTAGTCCTGGTTTAGTCCCGGTTTAGTCCCAGTTTAATCCTGGTTTAGTCCCGGTTTAGTCCCGGTTTAGTGCCAGTTTAGTCTCGGTTTAATCCCGGTTTAGTCCTGGTTTAGTCCTGGTTTAGTCCCGGTTTAGTCCCGGTTTAGTCCCGGTTTAATCCCGGTTTAGTCCTGGTTTAGTCCCGGTTTAGTCCCGGTTTAATCCTGGTTTAGTCCTGGTTTAGTCCCGGTTTAGTCCCGGTTTAGTCCCGGTTTAGTCCCGGTTTAGTCCCGGTTTAGTCCCGGTTTAATCCTGGTTTAGTCCTGGTTTAGTCCCGGTTTAGTTCCGGTTTAATCCCGGTTTAGTCCTGGTTTAGTCCCGGTTTAGTCCCGGTTTAATCCCGGTTTAGTCCCGGTTTAATCCCGGTTTAGTCCCGGTTTAGTCCCAGTTTAATCCTGGTTTAGTCCCGGTTTAGTCCCGGTTTAGTGCCAGTTTAGTCTCGGTTTAATCCCGGTTTAGTCCTGGTTTAGTCCAGGTTTAGTGCCAGTTTAGTCTCGGTTTAATCCCGGTTTAGTCCTGGTTTAGTCCAGGTTTAGTCCCGGTTTAGTCCCGGTTTAGTGCCAGTTTAGTCTCGGTTTAATCCCGGTTTAGTCCTGGTTTAGTCCAGGTTTAGTCCCGGTTTAGTCCCGGTTTAGTCCCGGTTTAGTCCCGGTTTAGTCCTGGTTTAATCCCGGTTTAATCCTGGTTTAGTCCCGGTTTAGTCCCGGTTTAGTGCCAGTTTAGTCTCGGTTTAATCCCGGTTTAGTCCTGGTTTAGTCCAGGTTTAGTCCCGGTTTAGTCCCGGTTTAGTCCCGGTTTAGTCCCGGTTTAATCCTGGTTTAGTCCTGGTTTAGTCCCGGTTTAGTCCTGGTTTAATCCTGGTTTAGTCCTGGTTTAGTCCCGGTTTAGTCCCGGTTTAGTCCCGGTTTAGTCCCGGTTTAGTCCCGGTTTAATCCTGGTTTAGTCCCGGTTTAGTCCCGGTTTAGTCCCGGTTTAGTCCCGGTTTAATCCTGGTTTAGTCCTGGTTTAGTCCCGGTTTAGTCCTGGTTTAATCCTGGTTTAGTCCCGGTTTAATTCTGGTTTAGTCCTGGTTTAGTCCCGGTTTAGTCCCGGTTTAGTCCTGCTTTAGTCCCGGTTTAGTCCTGGTTTAATCCTGGTTTAGTCCCGGTTTAGTCCTGGTTTAGTCCTGGTTTAGTCCCGGTTTAGTCCCGGTTTAGTCCTGGTTTAGTCCTGGTTTAGTCCTGGTTTAGTCCCGGTTTAATCCTGGTTTAGTCCCGGTTTAATCCTGGTTTAGTCCCGGTTTAATCCTGGTTTAGTCCCAATTTAGTCCTGGTTTAGTCCCGGTTTAGTCCCGGTTTAATCCTGGTTTAGTCCCGGTTTAGTCCCGGTTTAGTCCCGGTTTAATCTCTCTTCAGAACATCACGACTCGACCAAAACCTCAACCTTCTTGGCTCCGCCCACACAGCGGCGTCTCCGCGGATCCTCTGAGGCCGCGGTCGTCGCGGCGACCGGGTCCCCGGGGCCCCAAAAATAACACGGGACCCGACGGGTCCAGTGTCCGGTCCGAGGTCCCGATCAAATCCTTATACAGGCCTCGGGATCAGGTGCACTCAATACCAAGGCTGCCTCTATTTCTGCTGCTCTGAAAGACGATCTCTCCTCCCTCATCCCTCCATCCTCTCCTCCTCTCCTCCTCCTCTCCTCCTCCTCCTCCTCCTCCTCCTCTTCGCTCGCTCCCGCTCCAAACTTGAGGTGGTGCTAAAGTTAGCCCGGCCCGGCTCGGATATAAAAGCGTGCGGAAAGGCGTCGTGAGTGCGGCTTCATCAGGTTCTTCTTCTTCTGATCCTCGAAGGTTCTGCTCACGTCTCGAGATGGTGAGTCCGGGGACGACCGACTCTCGTTTTCCGACGTTAAGGAATATTTCGGTGTCGCGTTGTCAGTGGAAGTTCGGAAGAGACATTTGTGCATCTTTAACTTGGGTTGTGACGTTCCATTTTCCAGAAACAAAAAAGTTTAAGCAGGTTTAGGATCCTGTTGAAAATCGTCCGTTTCTCTTCCGCGTCGTAACTCCGGATTTGGCAAATATGTGAAAACGTTTAATGAGTAAAAGCGGCGTTACAGGTTTCAGATTTCAGACTTTTATCAAACTTTCGGCGAATCAGCTCATTTTCCGGTTCTGTTCCTGTTCTGAACTGGAACACGAGTCCGTGTCAGGGCAGAGCTTCATTTCTTCTGTTTTTATCAGTTTAGTCGTTATAGAGTTTGTACATTTTACGTGTCGAGTTTCGTAGTAAAAATATTCAAAGCTGTTTTTTCTGATTTCGCCCTGATTTGACTCGATTTTATCCTGATTCGGCCTGATTTTGTCATCATTTCATCCTGTTTTGTCCTGATTTCATCCTGTTTTGTTTTGATTTCATCCTGATTTGGCCTGATTTCATCCTGATTTGGCCTGATTTCATCCTGTTTTGTCCTGATTCGTCCTGATTTCATCCTGTTCTGGCCTGATTTGGCTTGATTTCGTCCTGATTTTGTCATGATTTCATCCTGTTTTGTCCTGATTTCATCCTGTTTTGGCCTGATTTGGCTTGATTTCGTCCTGATTTTGTCCTGACCTTCCCTGTGTTTTGTCCTTCAGTCACCAAAGAAGGCCAAGAGGAGGGCAGGGGGCGGAGAGGGCTCTTCCAACGTGTTCTCCATGTTTGAGCAGAGCCAGATCCAGGAGTACAAGGAGGTACGGAGCTCAGGGGGTTCAGTGGGCGCCCCATCACCACAGGGTTTGTGTGTGAGGAGAGAGTGTGTGTGTGTGTGTGTTTGCTCTCTGCACCGTCTCACCAGGAAGGACGGACGCATAAACACTCGACACGTCTCGACTTTGGGGATGCACGACCCGGATTTCGGTTTCGATTGAATCTCTGAACGGTTCAGAGCTTCACGGTGGAAAAATGAGAATGAGTTTGAGACCAGAATTCAGAGTCAGAACGGCGTTTTGACGATTACGTTTTTAAATAAGTTAAAATGGTTAAAGCTGACTGCACACTTCAGATATAAACACTTAAATCTATCAGAAAATCACGTAAAAATACTGAGTTCTCTTGAAATAAACGACCTCTAGGCGAGAACGAAGACGTCTCTGGTCAAGTAAAAAGTCTGAAAACAAGACGAAGAAGCTGGAGGAGGTTTGAACCTCTCGGCCGGATCACAGATTTGCAGCGTGGTCGGGCTCCTCTCCTGTGGCGTCTCTCGTCTCTCATCGACTCGGGGTTTTAATGAGGACGGAATGTGGAGAGGCGCCGTTCCGCAAACCCGACCGGGCTTTAGATCTGACCCCGGGGGCGAGTCTCAGGCGCCCGGACCAGAACGGGAACGAAGAAGAGTCACGTTTTAGGCTCAGTTTGGATGAGAAATGCAAAATAAAACCTGATTTTCTTGAGGCAGGAGCGTTGGACAGCGAAGTCGCCTCATCAAACTCAAACCTACAAAAACTGTGTCCATCGTTTGTGCTGCAGAAAGTTCAGTTTGTGATTCTGGTTCTTCAGATATTCACAGTTTTATTTTGGTCGATGACGTCGTCCAGAACCTCAGAATGTGAAACAGCCTCAAAACAGGAAGAAAATGATGTCAAACGTTTGTATTTAGTTTGTGCTGTTTTGTGCTGTGACAGTTTCATTTGTGTGAGTTTATTTCTAAAATTCTTCATTATTATTTCTGCAGTAATAAAAGTCTGTGTTATTCTATAAAATCTGAATCAAAAGCAAAAGACTAAAGACTGAAACAGACTTTTCCTCAGCCTCAGGTCGTTTCTCTTCTCTGGTTTTGTGGAGTTTGTCTCCGTCAGCTGAGCAGAAATGACGTCCTGTAATTACCACAGAAATAATAATGAAGAATTTTAGAAATAAACTCACACAAATGAAACTGTCACAGCACAAAACAGCACAAACCAAATACAAACGTTTGACATCATTTTCTTCTGTTTTGAGGCTGTTTCACATTCTGAGGTTCTGGACGACGTCATCGACCAAAATAAAACTGAATATCTGAAGAACCAGAATCACACAAACTGAACTAAAGCAGCACAAACGAAGGACAGTTTGTGTAGGTTTAGTTTGGGGCGTGAGGAGGTGTCGGGGCCTCGTGTCGGGGCCTCGTGTCGGGGCCTCGTGTCGGGGCCTCGTGTCGGGGCCTCGTGTCGGGGTCGCAGGAGGTCGGGGGAGTTTTACTTTTAGAGCGACGCGTCGAGAAGTGACGAGATGAAGACGAGAAGAGGAGGAGGAGGACGCGGGCCAAAGACATGCCTCCTGACACCGGAGAGCGGCCGCGGGGTCACGGCGGGGCATCCGGGTGAACGCGGGGCACCGGGAGGGCATCCGGGTGAACGCAGGGCACCGGGAGGGCATCCGGGTGAACGCAGGGCACCGGGAGGGCATCTGAGGCGAGGGGAGGAAGGAGGAGAGGGTCTGAATCTGAAATCACAGATGTTTCCTCAGGGTTTTGTCCTCAGGGTTTTTCAGACTCTGGAGTTTGTTTTTAGCCTCGGAGACGTGAAGAGTCGAACTCTGATCAGAGCCAATTTAATCTTAAGTTTCATGGAAAAACCCCTCCTCCTCCTCCTCCCTCCTTCTCTCCCTCCTTCTCTCCCTCCTTCTCTCATACGTCTATATAAGAAAATTCAGTCTTAAGTTTCATGGAAAAGCCCCTCCTCCTCTTTTCTCTCCTCCCTTCTTCTTTTCTCTTCTTCTTCTCCCTTCTTCTCTCCTCCCTTCTTTTCTCTCCTCCCTTCTTCTTCTCCTTTCTCCTCTCCTTCCTTCCTCTCTCTCTCCTCCCTTCTTTTCTCTCTCCTTCTCCCTCTTGTCTCTCCTTCTCTAACCCTATCTTCTCCCTCCTTTTCTCCTCTCTCTCCTTCTATCCCTCTCTCCCTCTCTCCTTCTATCCCTCCTTCCCTCTCTCCTTCTATCCCTCCCTCCCTCCCTCTCTCCTTCTATCCCTCCCTCCTTCCCTCTCTCATAAATCCATATAAGAAAATTCCGTCTTAAGTTTCACCCCCTCCTCCCTCTCTCCTCCCTCTCTCCTCCTTCTCTCCTCCCCTCTCATCCCTCCTTCCCTGTCATACGTCGATATAAAAAATTCCGTCTTAAGTTTCAAGCCCCCCTCCCTCCTCCGCTCATCCCTTCATTCCCTCCCTCCCTCCGGAGGAGCTCATCCCTCGTTCCACAGACACGGGGAGAACGTGCAAACTCCTCAGAGAACCCGGAGAGGAAAATCTCGTCTGTTCACGCGTCTCTCTCTTCCTCTTTTTCTCTCCTCTCCTCCTCCTCTCTCTCTGTCTAATAAATTCCACTCCACACCTCCCTCCCTCCCTCTTTCATTTTCCTCTTTCGTTCCTCTTCCTTTCATAACTCTACATAGGATTATTCAATCTTAAACTTCACACCTCCCTCTTCCTCTCCCCTCTCTTTCTTCTTTTCTCTCTCTCTCCTTCCCTTTTCCTCCCTCTCTCTCTCCTCTCCTCCCTCTTTCTTTCTCTCTCTCATTATCCACATAATCAGTCGCTTCTTGAGTTTCGTGGCGTCTGATTGGAGGAAGCAGCTGCGGCTCAGACTTAAATCCCAAAGCTGCATCTACTTCTCGTCTTTCACTCCTCCTTCTCTTTCTCTCTCTCTCTTTCTCTCCTCTCCTTTGTCTCTCCCTCCCTCCTCCTCCCTCCGTCCTCTCGGTGTTTGGGTTACAGATATTCTCAGCTGTTCCTGCCGAGTCCCCAAAGAGCAGAGGCCCCCGGAGCCCCTAATGCCCCTTCTGCCCTCCGCTCATCCCTCTCTCTTCCTCCTCCTCTCATCCCTCTGTTCTCCTCCTCTCATCCCTCTGTTCTCCTCTCGTCCCTGGAGGAAACGCTGGAGGTTTTCACGTTTAAAAGTCGATGGACAGAGAGACGGAGAGATGGAAAGAGAGAGAGATGGAGAGAGAGAGCTGGAAGATGGAGAGAGAGAGAGAGAAAGAGTGAACTCCGCTGTGTGAACGAGTGAAACTTTAAAGATTTAAGCGGGAAAAAGCAGAAGAGTAAAATGTGTTTCAGGATTTCACAGAGATGGAGAGATGGAAAGAGAGATGGACAGATGGATGAGCGTGTTTTTGGCCTCTTTCATTTCAGGTTTTCACTGATAGAGATGGACAGAGAGATGGAGGGATGGATAGATAGAGAAATGGAGAGATAGAGAGATGGACAGAAAGATGGAAGGATAGAGATTGTGTTTTTTTGTTTTTAGGCTTTCGCAGAGAGTGACAGAGATGGAGGGATGGATGGATAGATGGAGGGATGAATGGAGGGATGGATGGAGGGATGGATGGACAGAGGGATGGATGGATGGAGGGATGGAGGGATGAATGGAGGGATGGATGGAGGGATGGATGGATGGAGGGATGGATGGACAGATGGAGGGATGGATGGAGGGATGGAGGGATGGACGGAGGGATGGATAAAGGTGTGTTTTTGTTTTTCAGGCTTTCACGATCATCGACCAGAACAGAGACGGAATCATCAGCAAAGACGACCTGAGAGACGTGCTCGCCTCTATGGGTGAGAGAAAAGAGGAGGAGAGAGGGAGGGAGAGAGGAGGAGAGAGAGAGGAGGGGCCTCTATGGGTGAGAGAGAGAAGAGGAAAAGAGAAGAGAGAGAGGAGGAGAGGGAGGAGACAGAGTGGGAGGTACATCTATAGGTGAGAGAGAGAGAAAAGGGGAGGAGGAGGAGAGGGGGATGAAGAGGGGGAGAGGGAGAAGGAGAGGAGGAGACAGAGAGGGAGGAGTGGGAAAAGGGGGAGGAGAGACTGAGCCGGAGTTACAAAGAGAGAGAAAGAGAAAAAGAGAGGAGAGGGGGAGGAGAAAGGGGAGAACCTCCACAGGTGAGAGACAGAAAAAAGGAGTAAAGAGGGAGAAAAGTGAGAGAGGAGGAGGAAGGAGGGAAGGAGAAGGAAGGAGGAGGAAGGAGGAGGGGAGGAGGAAGGAGGAGGGGAGGGAAGGAGGAGGAAGGAGGAGGGGAGGGCATCCAGGGTAAAAAACAAAGTAAAAGAGTAAATCTGTGTCACTGGAACTGAGAAAACTGCTCAGAGTCTGAACATCTCCTCCTCTCCCCTCCCCTCCTCCTTCTCTCCTTCTCCTCTCCTCCTCCTCCCCTCCTCCTCTCCTCTCCCCTCCTCCTCCCTCCTCCTCCCTCCTCCTTCTCTCCTCCTCCCTCCTCCTCTCCCCTCCTCCTCTCCTCCTCCTCCCCTCCTCTTCCCCTCCTCCTCTCCTCCGCCCTCCTCCTCTCTCCTCCTTCTCTCCTCCTCCTCTCCTCCTCCTCCCCTCCTCCTCTCCTCTCCCCAACTCCTCCCTCCTCCTTCTCTCCTCCTCCTCTCCTCCTCCCTCCTCCTCTCCCCTCCTCCTTCTCTCCTCCTTCTCTCCTCCTCCTCTCCTCCTTCTCTCCTCCCTCTTCCTCCTCCTTCTCTCCTCCTTCTCTCCTCCTCCCCTCCTCCTCCCTCCTCCTCCCTCGTTCATATTTCAGGTCAGCTGAACGTGAAGAACGAGGAGCTGGAGGCGATGATCAAAGAGGCTCCAGGTCCCATCAACTTCACCGTTTTCCTCACCATGTTCGGAGAGAAGCTCAAGGGTAAAACACACCTCCTCCTGCAGCACCTCCTCCTGCACCAACACCTCCTCCTGCAGCACCTCCTCCTCCTACACCTCCACCAGCATCTACACCTCCTACACCAACACCTCCTCCTGCACCAGCACCTCCTCCTGCAGCACCTCCTCTTACACCAACACCTCCTCCTGCAGCACCTCCTCCTACATCAGCACTTCCCCGTCCTCCTGCAGCACCTCCTACACCTCCTGTAGCACCTCCCTGTCCACCACCAGCATCTGCACCTCCTCCACCAACATCTGCACCTCCTACACCAACATCTGCACCTCCTACACCAACATCTGCACCTCCTACACCAACATCTACACCTCCTACACCAACATCTGCACCTCCTACACCAACATCTGCACCTCCTACACCAACATCTGCACCTCCTACACCAACATCTGCACCTCCTACACCAACATCTACACCTCCTACACCAACATCTACATCTTCTATACCTCCTCCTCCACCTCCTGCAGCACCTCCTTCACCTCCACCTCCACCAGGCGGCACTGCTCGTGTTACTGTTTCTTTAAAGTGTCTGTGGTGTTTGTGACCTCTGACCCCTGACCTCTGACCTCTGCCTCCAGGCGCTGACCCCGAGGACGTGATCCTGAGCTCCTTCAAAGTCCTGGACCCCGCAGCAACCGGAACCATCAAGAAGGAATTGTACGAAATTACGCACGATTCTCACGACTACGAACACACGAGGGCCCGACCGATATATCGACACGAGTCCGATATTCCACGTGGACGTTTTCCCTCGTTCTAAAGCTCAGACTCTCGATATTCTGCCCATTTAATCCGGTTTACAGACATAAAGTGGCCGTATTTATGTTACTGGACACACACTGATCTGGAAATGAGCTGTGAACAGAGGTGTGAATCGTCCGCGTTTAGCAGATCATTCATTACCGCGGCGCACACCTCCCACAGGAGCACAGAGCGTTTTTTGGTGAACTCGAACTGCCCGTGTCCTTCAGGGCGTCCACAGCTTTCAGAAAGGTCGGATTCTGTAGGATTCTTCTGTGTTTTTACAATATGAACTGTAATTATTATTTTCTTAATCGTCAAAACGCTCCAGCAGCTCTGATCGGTCAGAACTGCGTTTCTGGCGTCACACGTCGGGCGGTGGAAGTAAAAAAAAATGTTTTGGAGCACAGACACTGAAAACGATACGGCGCCATCTTGGATTCAGCTTCAGATTTTATTATAGTTTATTGTAGTTCTATACGGCGCACGCGCATTTACCGCTAAAGGCTAACAGGCTAACAGGCTAACAGGCTAACAGGCTAACAGGCTAACAGCGGGAGTTTACTTACAGCACTTTCTTTACTGGTCAGAATATGGTACAAAAACCCCATTAGAACGAGCGACTCTTTAAATATGACGTAAAGAGGCAGAAGAACAGGAAATGTCGCCTAAACAAACCGACTGAAAATCCAATAGAGCCAAACCGAAGTTTTACAAACAATTTGACATGATTTACAGGGAATTTTTCCGTCATAAATATATCGGCGATCGGTATCGTATCGGTTTGGCCCGACACAAAAGGCACAAACACAAACCTCTGACCTCTGACCTTTTCTCCTTCAGCCTGGAGGAGCTCCTGACCACCCAGTGCGACAGGTTCTCCAAGGAAGAGGTACGACCGCCACACACACTATACACACTATACACACACACACACACACTATACACACTATACACACACACACACTATACACACACACACACACTATACACACACACACTATACACACTATACACACACTATACACACTATACACACACTATACACACTATACACACACACTATACACACTATACACACACACACACACTATACACACATACACACACACTATACACACTATACACACACACACACACACTATACACACACACACACACACACTATACACACACACTATACACACACACACACACACTATACACACTACACACACACTATACACACACTATACACACACACACTATACACACACACACTATACACACTATACACACTATACACACACACACACTATACACACACACTATACACACTATACACACACACTATACACACTATACACACACACACTATACACACTATACACACACACACACTATACACACACACACACCCTATACACACACTATACACACTATACACACTATACACACACACACACACACTATACACACTATACACACACACACACTATACACACACACCAACACACACTATACACACTATACACACACACACACTATACACACACTATACACACACACACACTATACACACACTATACACACACACACACTATACACACACTATACACACACACACACACACACACACTATACACACACTATACACACACACACACTATACACACACTATACACACACACACACTATACACACACTATACACACACACACACACACACACACACTATACACACACTATACACACACACACACACACACACACACACACACACTATACACACACTGCAGTAATAAAAGTCTGTGTTATTCTATAAAATCTGAACCAAAAGCAAAAGACTAAAGACTGAAACAGACTTTTCCTCAGCCTCAGGTCGTTTCTCTTCTCTAGTTTTGTGGAGTTTGTCTCCGTCAGCTGAGCAGAAATGACGTCCTGTAATTACCACAGAAATAATAATGAAGAATTTTAGAAATAAACTCACACAAATGAAACTGTCGCAGCACAAAACAGCACAAACGACTGACACAGTTTTTGTAGGTTTGAGTTTTATGGGGCGACTTCACGGAGGTTCATTCTCAAATTTGTGGCCGAACTTGCTTTACATAACTGTAGCTGTTTCCTGGGAGGGCATCCGGCGTAAACTCTGCTCTCCCTCCCTCCCCTCAGATCAAGAACATGTGGGCCGCCTTCCCCCCAGACGTCGCCGGTAACGTGGACTACAAGAACATCTGCTACGTCATCACACACGGAGAGGAGAAGGAGGAGTAAGAAGCTGCCCCGTCGCCGCGGAAACGCTCCCTCCTCTCCTCCCGTCACCATGGAAACCGCCTCCTCCTCCTCCTCTGTGACGCCGCGAGCGCCTCTCCTCCTCCCCCTCCCCCTCCTCCCGCCGTCCTTCACTCGACCCGGAGGAAAGACTCGAGGATTCATTCCACATTTCCGAAGAATTCTCTGGATCGGAGGGAGGGACGGGAGGCGCCGGGCGGAGGAGAGGAGCGACGGAGCGGAAAGAGAAACGTCTTCCGCTCGTCTCGCTCCTCCCCTCCTCACACCAACGCCTCTCCTCTGTACCGAATAAAAGGGACAACTGTGAATAAATCTCTTTCTTTTTGTACGAGACCGAGTGCGTCCACTTTATCTTTCATTTACAATATACGACCATACGACTATAGAACTCTGAATATTACTATATAACTCCAACTATAGAACTCCAACTATACAACTCCAACTATAGAACTAACTATAGAACTATAACTATAGAACTAACTATAGAACTAACTATAGAACTAACTATAGAACTCTGAATATTACTATAGAACTACAACTATAGAACTATAACTACAGAACTAACTATAGAACTAACTATAGAACTCTGAATATTACTATACAACTCCAACTATAGAACTCCAACTATAGAACTATAACTATAGAACTCCAACTATAGAACTCCAACTATAGAACTATAACTATAGAACTAACTATAGAACTAACTATAGAACTAACTATACAATTCCAACTATAACTATAAAACTAACTATAGAACTAACTATAGAACTCTAAATATTACTATATAACTACAACTATAGAACTATAACTATAGAACTATAACTATAGAACTAACTATAGAACTAACTATACAATTCCAACTATAACTATAGAACTAACTATAGAACTAACTATAGAACTCTAAATATTACTATATAACTACAACTATAGAACTAACTATAGAACTCTAAATATTACTATACAATTCCAACTATAGAACTCTGAATATTCCTATATAACTATAAAACTAAGTATAAAACTACATATGTTTATGTTTCATTTACGGTTCTTATATAACTAGAACTACGAGACCGAGTGCGTCCACTTTGTTTCATTTACAACTGGAACTACAGAACTAGAACTATTCCTATACAACTATAAAACTAAGTATACAACTACATCTATACGTTTATGTTTCATTTACGGCTTTATCGCTGTGACTGAACCCAGAGCTTCTGCTCCGGTGCAGTGAGTTCTGTACAAAGTTCTAGATCAGAGGTTCAGGGAACATCCTGGAGAAACGCTGATGAAACGTGAATGGGTCCAGTTTAGGCTCGTTGCCGGTGTGAAAGGACCAGACTGGAGCCTGTAGGCTGCAGAATAATAATGTTATTACCTGGCGAGGACCAAATAATAATGTTATTACCTGGTGAGGACCAAATAATAATGTTATTACCCGGTGAGGACCAAATAATAATGTTATTACCCGGTGAGGACCAAATAATAATGTTATTACCTGGTGAGGACCAAATAATAATGTTATTACCTGGTGAGGACCAAATAATAATGTTATTACCTGGTGAGGACCAAATAATAATGTTATTACCTGGTGAGGACCAAATAATAATGTTATTACCTGGTGAGGACCAAATAATAATGTTATTACCTGGTGAGGACCAAATAATAATGTTATTACCTGGTGAGGACCAAATAATAATGTTATTACCTGATGAGGACCAAATAATAATGTTATTACCTGGTGAGGACCAAATAATAATGTTATTACCTGGTGAGGACCAAATAATAATGTTATTACCTGGTGAGGACCAAATAATAATGTTATTACCTGGTGAGGACCAAATAATAATGTTATTACCTGGTGGGGACCAAATAATAATGTTATTACCTGGTGAGGACCAAATAATAATGTTATTACCTGGTGAGGACCAAATAATAATGTTATTACCTGGCGAGGACCAAATAATAATGTTATTACCTGGCGAGGACCAAATAATAATGTTATTACCTGGCGAGGACCAAATAATAATGTTATTACCTGGTGAGGACCAAATAATAATGTTATTATCTGGTGAGGACCAAATAATAATGTTATTACCTGGTGAGGACCAAATAATAATGTTATTACCTGGTGAGGACCAAATAATAATGTTATTACCTGGTGAGGACCAAATAATAATGTTATTACCTGGCGAGGACCAAATAATAATGTTATTACCTGGTGAGGACCAAATAATAATGTTATTACCTGGTGAGGACCAAATAATAATGTTATTACCTGGTGAGGACCAAATAATAATGTTATTACCTGGTGAGGACCAAATAATAATGTTATTACCTGGTGAGGACCAAATAATAATGTTATTACCTGGTGAGGACCAAATAATAATGTTATTACCTGGTGAGGACCAAATAATAATGTTATTACCTGGTGAGGACCAAATAATAATGTTATTACCTGGTGAGGACCAAATAATAATGTTATTACCTGGTGAGGACCAAATAATAATGTTATTACCTGGTGAGGACCAAATAATAATGTTATTACCTGGTGAGGACCAAATAATAATGTTATTACCTGGTGAGGACCAAATAATAATGTTATTACCTGGTGGGGACCAAATAATAATGTTATTACCTGGTGAGGACCAAATAATAATGTTATTACCTGGTGAGGACCAAATAATAATGTTATTACCTGGTGAGGACCAAATAATAATGTTATTACCTGGTGAGGACCAAATAATAATGTTATTACCTGGTGAGGACCAAATAATAATGTTATTACCTGGTGAGGACCAAATAATAATGTTATTACCTGGTGAGGACCAAATAATAATGTTATTACCTGGTGAGGACCAAATAATAATGTTATTATCTGGTGAGGACCAAATAATAATGTTATTACCTGGTGAGGACCAAATAATAATGTTATTACCTGGTGAGGACCAAATAATAATGTTATTACCTGGTGAGGACCAAATAATAATGTTATTACCTGGTGGGGACCAAATAATAATGTTATTACCTGGTGAGGACCAAATAATAATGTTATTACCTGGTGAGGACCAAATAATAATGTTATTACCTGGTGAGGACCAAATAATAATGTTATTACCTGGTGAGGACCAAATAATAATGTTATTACCTGGTGAGGATGGAGCTAACGGTGTGAAAAGGCCCTGAGTTCCTCCTCCAGGCCAAACCCCCCGGAGCCACAGCCGAGAGCCTCAGATCCGACAAACGACTGATTCAGACGAGTGACGACACACGACAACGAAAATAACAAGTAATAAACAGAACTGCTTCACGTTATGGGTTTAAAACGGTCTTGAAATGCAAAATAACACAATTTTAAACATGCAATTCAATACGTGATTAATCGCAATTAACTGTGGAATTAATCGCGGTAAAAAAAATCATTTGACAGCCCGAGAATATAATCTTAAAGAACTTCAGCGGAGAACTGAGAAAACAGAAGAAAAACGAATTATCGCTGAAGACACAGAGTCTGTTTTCCCCCAGAGGCTCGTGACACTTGAGCGAGTAGATTATAATATTCTGTCAAATAAAGCAAATCAAAAAGATTTCTGGAATAGATTTGTGTTTCTCTGCACAAATATTTGGGCTTTTGGGGTAAATATGCCCTGAGTTTGGGACCAGAGTTGGTTGTTTACGGCCCCCGGATCTCCAACTATAAAACTATAACCATCAGTTAACTACAACTACATCTATAGAAATATCTGTAACAATATCTATAACTGTAATAACAATATCTATAACTGTAATAACAATATCTATAACTGTAATAATATCTATAACTGTAATATATCTATAACTGTAATAACAATATCTATAACTGTAATAATATCTATAACTGTAATAACAATATCTATAACTGTAATAACAATATCTATAACTGTAATAATAATATCTATAACTGTAATATATCTATAACTGTAATAACAATATCTATAACTGTAATAACAATATCTATAACTGTAATAATATATCTATAACTGTAATAATATCTATAACTGTAATAACAATATCTATAACTGTAATAACAATATCTATAACTGTAATAATATCTATAACTGTAATAATATCTATAACTGTAATAACAATATCTATAACTGTAATAACAATATCTATAACTGTAATAATATCTATAACTGTAATAATAATATCTATAACTGTAATAATATCTATAATTGTAATAATATATCTATAACTGTAATAATATCTATAATTGTAATAATATCTATAACTGTAATAATGTCTATAACTGTAATAACAATATCTATAACTGTAATAATAATATCTATAACTGTAATAATATCTATAATTGTAATAATATATCTATAACTGTAATAATATCTATAATTGTAATAATAATATCTATAACTGTAATAATATCTATAATTGTAATAATATATCTATAATTGTAATAATATCTATAACTGTAATAATGTCTATAACTGTAATAACAATATCTATAACTGTAATAATATCTATAACTGTAATAATATCTATAACTGTAATAACAATATCTATAACTGTAATAATATCTATAACTGTAATAATATCTATAACTGTAATAATATCTATAACTGTAATAATAATATCTATAACTGTAATAATATCTATAACTGTAATAACAATATCTATAACTGTAATAACAATATCTATAACTGTAATAACAATATCTATAACTGTAATAATATCTATAACTGTAATATATCTATAACTGTAATAACAATATCTATAACTGTAATAACAATATCTATAACTGTAATAATAATATCTATAACTGTAATAATATCTATAACTGTAATAACAATATCTATAACTGTAATAATATCTATAACTGTAATAATATCTATAATTGTAATAATAATATCTATAACTAATAATATCTATAATTGTAATAATATATCTATAACTAATAATATCTATAATTGTAATAATATCTATAACTGTAATATCTATAATTGTAATAATATCTATAACTGTAATAATATCTATAATTGTAATAATAATATCTATAACTGTAATAACAATATCTATAACTGTAATAATGTCTATAACTGTAATAACAATATCTATAACTGTAATAATGTCTATAACTGTAATAACAATATCTATAACTGTAATAACAATATCTATAACTGTAATAATATCTATAACTGTAATAACAATATCTATAACTGTAATAATAATATCTATAACTGTAATAATATCTATAACTGTAATAACAATATCTATAACTGTAATAATAATATCTATAACTGTAATAATATCTATAATTGTAATAATATCTATAACTGTAATAATATCTATAACTGTAATAATATCTATAATTGTAATAATATCTATAATTGTAATAATAATATCTATAACTGTAATAATATCTATAATTGTAATAATATCTATAACTGTAATAATATCTATAACTGTAATAATATCTATAATTGTAATAATATATCTATAACTGTAATAATATCTATAATTGTAATAATATCTATAACTGTAATAATATCTATAATTGTAATAATATCTATAACTGTAATAATATCTATAATTGTAATAATATCTATAACTGTAATAATGTCTATAACTGTAATAACAATATCTATAACTGTAATAATAATATCTATAACTCTGACTCCAGCAGAGGTTCAGTTTAAATCGTGTCGTGTTTGTGTCCGTCGATCTTTCTGTTCTGTGACATTTTAAATCTCGTTTTTAAATTTCAATATTTGATCCAAAACGACTTCGTACAGAAACGACCCAAACTCACACTCGCTTTTCTTATCTCTGGGTTTTTATTCGTCGCCACAGATTCGGAAATGGAGTGAAACACTGGAGCGAACAGGCGCCACGTGAGCAGAACGAGTCCCGGCACCACTATTTTTTATTATTCAAATTTCACCACAAAATCTTTAGAATTTTACTGGTTTCGTGATAATACTGACTTCAGGAAGTGTTTTGTTCCAAGATTTTTGGCTCTATAGTTTTACAAAGTGACAAACTTCAAAACCGAAATTTCCTGCAAAAATTTGGTGTTATTTTTGCGACTAAATTTGGAATCCAACTCATTCTGCCTCACGTAGCCGAAGATGTTTTTACAGTTTGACATGTAAACTCAAAAACACTGATGAGAGCTTTACACATGTGGATCCAGATCCAACTGGGGCCTTGGAAATCCTGGAAAACTCCCAGAAAAGTCCTGGAAAACTCCCAGAAAAGTCCTGAAAAAGTCCTGGAAAAGTCCTCAGGTGAGATCAGGTCCAAGGCCCGGGAGTATTGCTTGAAAACGTTCCAAGATTTTGTTTTTTTGTTGTTGTTTTTTAGTTGTATTTAATTTGTTTTTCGCCAAATCTCGGCGGCTCTGGAACAGTCGCGATGGAAGAGCAGGTTGCATAGAAGTTTGATCACGGAAAAATGGGACAAAAATCGGACGCTGCTCGGAAAAAACTCAAAACTTTGAAATTTGAAGACAAATTTGAGACGGTTTGGTTTAAATTTTCCGTAAATGTTTTTGACTTTTCAGAGGCAAAGAGTTTTAATTAAAGCGGAACGATGGAGCTTTTCCGGTTGAGGGTCTGCCGCTCGTCTCCATGGAGATGTTACTGCTTCGCCCAACATATCCCGACGGCGGCTCCGTTGGAGCGACGATGAAACGGCCGCGGGTGGAGACGCGTTAATGCCGAACTGCGGGACATTCCGGGCCGAGCGGTAACGTCGCCGCGGAGACGAGCAGGTGGAGGACCCTCCCACGGGAAAGTGAAGAGGAAATCGGCGGTCGTTCGGATCAACTTTTTAACGCTCAAAAACCATGGCGCGGACGCTCTGCAGCCGGCGTCCTGAGCGCTGTGGGGGGCGGCGCTAACTGTGGGCACTGCTCTGTCTGGAGCTCAGACAGACGTTAATCTGAGCTTCATTCAACCCAACCCGACCATGAAGAACCTGCGGGAAGTCGCCCCATCGAACGCAAACCTGAACAAAAACGGTGTCAGTCGTTTGTGCTGCAGAAAGTTTTGTTTGTGCTGCTTTAGTTTTGGAGAAATTAACGATTCTTTTACAGGTCAAATTAGGATCCGTCCCACAGGAAGAAGAAAAATGCTCGAAAACGCCCAAAATGGAGTCAGTCGTTTGTGCTGCAGAAAGTTCAGTTTGTGATTCTGGTTCTTCAGATATTCACAGTTTTATTTTGGTCGATGACGTCGTCCAGAACCTCAGAATGTGAAACAGCCTCAAAACAGAAGAAAATGATGTCAAACGTTTGTATTTGGTTTGTGCTGTTTTGTGCTGTGACAGTTTCATTTGTGTGAGTTTATTTCTAAAATTCTTCATTATTATTTCTGTGGTAATTACAGGACGTCATTTCTGCTCAGCTGACGGAGACAAACTCCACAAAACTAGAGAAGAGAAACGACCTGAGGCTGAGGAAAAGTCTGTTTCAGTCTTTAGTCATTTGTTTTTGAGTCATATTTTATAGAATAATCCAAACTTTTATTACTGCAGAAATAGAGGTTCTGGACGACGTCAACAAATAAAACTGCAAATATCTGAAGAACCAGAATCACACAAACTGAACTTTTTGGACGTATTTTGTACAGTTTTGCGTTCGATGGGGCGACTTCACGCAGGTCCATAAAGAACCGACTCTGAATCTGAACTTTTTGTGCTTTTTCTTGAGTTCTCAAACGATCTCTGAGCTCCAAACTGGTCGGGGCTGCGCTGCTGCCGTCGCCGTGGTAACCGCCGAACGCTCCTCCGCAGAGGCGCGTGCGGGACACCCCCGGAGCGACGCCGTCCGCAGAGTCCGACGGAGCTTTGGTCGTTCCGGAGCAGCGTCCTCACCAAACATCACGACACGTCACACTTCACGTGCTTTTCACCTTAAATGATTTGAACCGTTTTGAGATGTAGTTTTGGACACTTGTTTCGGGCGTAAACCCCACGATGTTCACACGCTGCAGTTCACACGCTGCCGTTAGTCCTTCACACGAGCGACGCTGTTCACACGCTGCCGTTAGTCCTTCACACGAGCGACGCTGTTCACACGCTGCCGTTAGTCCTTCACACGAGCGACGCTGTTCACACGCTGCCGTTAGTCCTTCACACGAGCGACGCTGTTCACACGCTGCCGTTAGTCCTTCACACGAGCGTTAAACTCTTCATTTAGAACAAAAACACTTTAGTTGTTTACAGTACATTTTAAGACCTTCATCTCCCAGAACATTCCCCACTTCAACTTCACACAAAATGAAAACACACGAGTGAAAATGACTGAGACAAGTTTAGTTTAGTTTAGTTTAATTTAGTTTAGTTTAGTTTACGCAAACCCAATGACTGCGGAAATTTTCCGGCGGAGGGTCCGTCACCTGCTCGTGTCCATGGAGACGCCGCTGCTCTGTTTAAATGTTCCACAGTGCGACTTTAAACAGCTCGACTTTACGTTTACTCAATCACAGGACTAAACCAGGACTAAACCAGGTCTAAACCAGGTCTAAACCAGGACTAAACCAGGTCTAAACCAGGTCTAAACCAGGACTAAACCAGGACTAAACCAGGTCTAAACCAGGACTAAACCAGGACTAAACCAGGACTAAACCAGGTCTAAACCAGGACTAAACCAGGACTAAACCAGGTCTAAACCAGGACTAAACCAGGACTAAAACAGGTCTAAACCAGGACTAAACCAGGACTAAACCAGGACTAAACCAGGACTAAACCAGGTCTAAACCAGGTTTAAACCAGGTCTAAACCAGGACTAAACCAGGTCTAAACCCAGTCTAAACGAGATCTAAACTAGGACTAAACCAGGTCTAAACCAGGACTAAACCAGGTCTAAACCCAGTCTAAACGAGATCTAAACCAGGACTAAACCCGGTCTAAACCAGGTCTAAACCAGGACTAAACCCGGTCTAAACCCGGTCTAAACCAGGACTCGACAGCTCGACTTTACGTTTACTCAGTCACAGGTGGTTTTATTGTCTGCGGAGTCGCCTCTCCACAGGAGACCGGACCTGGAACTCGGTCTGGTTTGGTCTCCATGACGACGGAAAGGTTTAAAGCCACACTGCGGAACATTCCAGACAAAGCAACGACCCGAAAACCACCAGAAAAGCTGCACGACGACCTAAGGCGAAATGATCTGAACAGGAAAAGTTGCACTGTGTAACTTTTCGTCTCCGTGGAGATGGCGTCACTTGGTCTGAAATGTTTCACAGCGCGGCATTAAACTTGCCCATCTGTTCTGGGTGTTTTTGCTGCGGGCTCTCCTCTCCGCAGAGCCGACCGCTGCGTTCTGGCCCGCTGGCATTTCCCGCTTGTTTCCATGGAGATGTGCTAAGTTAAATACCACACTGTGAAACATTCCATGCAAAGAAACAAACTGTTCACCAGAAAAGTTACCCAACGCAGCTTTAAATCGATCTGAACAAAAAATAAAATCCAGGATCGATTTTTTTTTAACGTTAAAATACAAAACAAACGTGAACGGCTCCAGTCATTTGAACTCGCGTCTTTTTATTCTGAAACTCGTCTCTGTAAATACTGACTCGTCCTTCGTAAACAGAGAAAAAACATGCATCAAAAAGACACTCAGGGTTTAGCGGCGAATTTAAGCAAGAAATGTGGACATTTTTATGGTATTTTTACATTTTGAGCCAAGTGTTTGTGAGTTTTCATCATGAGAATCCACCATTTTGAACGAGTTGTTATTTTGCGGGCTAATGCTAACGCTAACGCTAGTGCTAACACTAATGCTAAAGGCTATCGGACAAATACAGGAAGTAACGCTGTAAACTTCACCAAAATAAAATAAAAAGTAGAACTAGACGAGGTTTATATGTTTTAAAGCTGCACTGCGTAACTTTTATCCCTCATGGTCGTTTGTGTGGCTCAAACCAGGTCTAAACCAGGTCTAAACCAGGACTAAACCAGGTCTAAACCAGGTCTAAACCAGGACTAAACCAGGTCTAAACCGGGACTAAACCGGGACTAAACCGGGACTAAACCGGGTCTAAACCAGGACTAAACCAGGACTAAACCAGGACTAAACCAGGTCTAAACCGGGACTAAACCGGGACTAAACCGGGACTAAACCGGGTCTAAACCAGGACTAAACCAGGTCTAAACCAGGTCTAAACCAGGACTAAACCAGGTCTAAACCAGGTCTAAACCAGGTCTAAACCGGGACTAAACCGGGACTAAACCGGGACTAAACCGGGACTAAACCAGGTCTAAACCAGGACTAAACCAGGACTAAACCAGGTCTAAACCAGGTCTAAACCAGGTCTAAACCAGGTCTAAACCAGGACTAAACCAGGTCTAAACCAGGTCTAAACCAGGACTAAACCAGGTCTAAACCAGGACTAAACCAGGTCTAAACCAGGTCTAAACCAGGTCTAAACCAGGTCTAAACCAGGACTAAACCAGGTCTAAACCAGGTCTAAACCAGGACTAAACCAGGTCTAAACCAGGACTAAACCAGGTCTAAACCAGGACTAAACCAGGTCTAAACCAGGACTAAACCAGGTCTAAACCAGGTCTAAACCAGGACTAACTCATCGGTCCGTGTTCATTTTGTTCCGTCTGGTGAAAGTCATTTCCTGTTTGTTTTGTTATTTTTACAGAAACACATTTCCGCGGTAACAAGCAGAAATGTTACGCAGTGCAGCTTTAACTGAAACAAACCTCAAACACAAAATTTACGTGAAAATAATTTGAATATTCCACCTGAAATCTCCACGTTTCCGCTTTAAAGCCGCTGGAAAAACCCCGAGTGAACTCTGAGAACGTGCAAAAAAAAAAAAAAAAAGAAGCTCCCAGCACAGCGTCGTCCAGTCGTCCAGGCAACATAGAAAAATAATAATAATAATCCATCATATATCTTTAAATTAAGCACTTTGTACATAAATACACACGTTGGATGCTACATTGGCCTCAAACCGAGCGGAAACACACAAACGACAGGGAAAAAAGACAGAAACACACAATATTACACAGATCTGAGGCGTCTGCAGGGAGGATTTTACTTCAACTGGAACTCGCCACATTTAAGTCACCGCGATTCTTTTCTCCTTTTGGAAATGTTATATTCACCCCAAGAAAACGGCGGATTAACAGGTTTTGTAAGTTTCTCTGCTCCGTTTGCTCCCGGCGCTAAGTCTCTCCCCCTTCAGAGCGACTCCGGGCTCACTCTGCTCAGATATTTGACAAAAACACGGGGTTTAAATGGGTTTAAATCTGCGTAACACAGTGAGTCTCGTCGCTGGTTTGCGGTTTTCCTCGGTGCTGATTTTAAGTGCAAACTTCAGATCCTTCATTTTGTTCCGACTCAGAAACTTTCAGAGGATTCGGACTAACGCGAGGACCAGAGACCGGACTGGGTCTAAACCGGGTCTAAACCGGGTCTAAACCGGGTCTAAACCTGGTCTAAACTAGGTCTAAACTAGGTCTAAACCGGGTCTAAACCTGGTCTAAACTAGGTCTAAACTAGGTCTAAACCTGGTCTAAACCTGGGTCTAAAACCAGGTCTAAAACCGGTCTAAACTTGGTCTAAACCCGGTCTAAACTAGGTCTAAACTAGGTCTAAACCTGGTCTAAACCCGGTCTAAACCTGGTCTAAACTCAGTCTAAACCCGGTCTAAACCCGGTCTAAACCTGGTCTAAACTCAGTCTAAACCAGATCTAAACCAGATCTAAACCTGGTCTAAACTCGGTCTAAACCAGGTCTAAACCCGGTCTAAACTCGGTCTAAACCCGGTCTAAACCTGGTCTAAACCTGGTCTAAACCCGGTCTAAACCTGGTCTAAACCTGGTCTAAACCCGGTCTAAACTCGGTCTAAACCCGGTCTAAACCTGGTCTAAACCTGGTCTAAACCCGGTCTAAACCTGGTCTAAACCTGGTCTAAACCCGGTCTAAACCCGGTCTAAACTCGGTCTAAACCCGGTCTAAACCCGGTCTAAACCTGGTCTAAACCCGGTCTAAACCTGGTCTAAACTCGGTCTAAACCCGGTCTAAACCCGGTCTAAACCCGGTCTAAACTCGGTCTAAACCCGGTCTAAACCCGGTCTAAACTCGGTCTAAACCCGGTCTAAACTCGGTCTAAACCAGGTCTAAACTCGTTCCAAACACAGTCTAAACCAGGTCTAAAACCGGTCTAAACTCGGTCTAAACCAGGTCTAAACTCGGTCTAAACTCGGTCTAAACCCGGTCTAAACTCGGTCTAAACCCGGTCTAAACTCGGTCTAAACCTGGTCTAAACCCGGTCTAAACCCGGTCTAAACCCGGTCTAAACTCGGTCTAAACCCGGTCTAAACTCGGTCTAAACCCGGTCTAAACCCGGTCTAAACCCGGTCTAAACTCGGTCTAAACCCGGTCTAAACCCGGTCTAAACCCGGTCTAAACTCGGTCTAAACCCGGTCTAAACTCGGTCTAAACCCGGTCTAAACCCGGTCTAAACCCGGTCTAAACCCGGTCTAAACCCGGTCTAAACCCGGTCTAAACCTGGTCTAAACCCGGTCTAAACCCGGTCTAAACCCGGTCTAAACCCGGTCTAAACCTGGTCTAAACCCGGTCTAAACCCGGTCTAAACCCGGTCTAAACCCGGTCTAAACCCAGGGGTCCGTGGTCGCTCTGTGCTCAGTGAAAGTTTTTGCTCATTTCTTGTATTTTTCCAGAAACACTTGAAAATAAGAAGAGTTTTTTGGACACTGTAAAAATCACACCTCTCGGGGTTCCAGACCGATCCAGGACTTCAGCCGTAACCTCGGGAACGTTCCGCAGTGTGGCTTTAAAACGGCGTCACAGGGACAGGCGACGGGTCAGATCTGCGGAGACTTGGAGCTGACTAACGCCAGTTTAAAGCCACACTGTGGAATATTCCAGACAGTGCATTAGCATCGCCATAGAGACAACCCCCACCAGAAAAGTTACGCAGTGCAGCTTTAAAGCGGTAAAATACCCATGAGTTCAGCTTCCAGTTTTAAGGCGACATTTTGAGGGACATAAGAGGCTGGGAGGGCATCTGACACACTGGGATATAAACAATAAATAAACCAGGACTAAACCAGGACTAAACCAGGACTAAACCAGGACTAAACCAGGTCTAAGCCAGGTCTAAACCAGGACTAAACCAGGACTAAACCAGGACTAAACCAGGTCTAAACCCCCCAGGATGGGAGTGGGAGGGCATCTGAGATAATGTGTCGAGACGTTTGACCTGCCGAGTCCAAAAACATAAATAATATTCATTTAAAAATGCCCGATTCAATTAAAATCGCCATGACGACCGTCGAGGGCATTTTCAGTCCCGCAGGTGTGGATTTTTACAGTGTAGCTCAAACCACTTCACTCTAAAAACAAACAAAAAAAAAAAGGTTTAACTTCCACTTTGTCTCTGCAGAAATGTTCCACACTGTTCCTTCTCGAGCCATTTCAAAGCTCAGACTCCACTCCGCAAAAACAAACCCCGCGCGAGCCGAAATCACCGGGATCCTTCTGATTTTTTACCAGAAAAGTTACGCAGTGCAGCTTTAAAGCGGTAAAATACCCATGAGTTCAGCTTCCAGTTTTAAGGCGACATTTTGAGGGACATAAGAGGCTGGGAGGGCATCTGACACACTGGGATATAAACAATAAATAAACCAGGTCTAAACCAGGTCTAAACCAGGACTAAACCAGGTCTAAACCAGGACTAAACCAGGTCTAAACCAGGTCTAAACTAGGTCTAAACCAGGACTAAACCAGGACTAAACCAGGACTAAACTAAGTCTAAACCAGGTCTAAACCAGGACTAAACCAGGACTAAACCAGGTCTACACCAGGTCTAAACCAGGACTAAACCAGGTCTAAACTAGGTC
The DNA here is from genome assembly GCA_034769755.1 of Odontamblyopus lacepedii. Classification (NCBI taxonomy): domain Eukaryota; kingdom Metazoa; phylum Chordata; class Actinopteri; order Gobiiformes; family Gobiidae; genus Odontamblyopus; species Odontamblyopus lacepedii. Next base: position 2,443,395 of record CM068351.1, read on the forward strand.
TAAACTAGGTCTAAACTAGGTCTAAACTAGGTCTAAACCAGGACTAAACCAGGACTAAACCAGGACTAAACCAGGACTAAACTAAGTCTAAACCAGGTCTAAACCAGGACTAAACCAGGACTAAACCAGGTCTACACCAGGTCTAAACCAGGTCTAAACCAGGACTAAACCAGGTCTAAACCAGGACTAAACCAGGACTAAACCAGGACTAAACCAGGACTAAACCAGGACTAAACCAGGACTAAACCAGGACTAAACCAGGACTAAACCAGCTCTAAAACAAAAAAACAAACCCAGCACGATCTGAAATCACCAGGATCCTTCCGTTTTTCCAGTTTCACTGCGGCGTCGGCTCGGGGGGTGTTTTTTTGCAGTGTGGAGTCAAAATGGCGGCGTGGGGGGTTTAGACGATGAGGTTTTTACAGTAACACGGTTTCACCACGACTCACGACATTAAGAACAATAAATAAGATCAGTGCCTGCTACAAACGCCACAAACACGCCGCGCTCACCACGTCCGGCCCGACCGCCCCGACCGCCCCGGGGCCCGAGTCTGAACCGCCCGACCGCCCCGGGGCCCGAGTCTGAACCACCCGACCGCCCCGGGGCCCGAGTCTGAACCACCCGACCGCCCCGGGGCCCGAGTCTGAACCACCCGACCGCCCCGGGGCCCGAGTCTGAACCACCCGACCGCCCCGGGGCCCGAGTCTGAACCACCCGACCGCCACGGGGCCCGAGTCTGAACCACCCGACCGCCACGGGGCCCGAGTCTGAACCACCCGACCGCCCCGGGGCCCAAGTCTGAGTCTGAACCATTAAATTATTAAACTAAACGATTCTCTGGTTTTCTCGTGTGTGAAAATATTCTGTTTTCACTTAAGAAACACAAAACACTTTTTACTGTGGGTTTTTAAAAATGATCGTTTTTTGTTGCGGATTAAACCAGGACTAAACCAGGACTGAACCAGGACTAAACCAGGACTGAACCAGGACTGAACCAGGACTGAACCAGGACTAAACCAGGACTAAACCAGGACTAAACCAGGTCTAAACCAGGTCTAAACCAGGACTGAACCAGGACTAAACCAGGTCTAAACCAGGACTGAACCAGGACTAAACCAGGTCTAAACCAGGACTGAACCAGGACTAAACCAGGACTAAACCAGGTCTAAACCAGGACTGAACCAGGACTGAACCAGGACTAAACCAGGTCTAAACCAGGACTAAACCAGGTCTAAACCAGGTCTAAACCAGGACTGAACCAGGACTGAACCAGGACTGAACCAGGTCTAACCCAGGTCTAAACCAGGTCTAAACCAGGTCTAAACCAGGTCTAAACCAGGTCTAAAACCAGTTCTTAAACGGTTTGTCCTGTGAACATTGCTGTGAACAGTCCTGTCAGATGCAGAGCTGGATTCAGTCCCATTTTAAAATCGAGGCCGGTTCCGTTCGTTTTTAACGTGAACCCCGGTTCAGGACGTGGGTGAGTTTAACCCGCCCACAGTAAAAGAAGTGTGTAAAGGTTAAATGTGGGGTCAGTGTGCGGGCGGCGTCCGTGAGCGCGGCGCGTTCCTGCGGCGCGTTCGTCTCTGTAGCGCTAAGAGAATCCTATATTAATGCAGTTACGTATTTACAGAGCAAGACTGTGGCACGTTTCTGACAATGTCTTTGACCACAGAGTTCAATAAAATAATAAAAACACAATCAAATAAAAAAAAGAAAGAAAAAGAAAAGGAAGAGACAGCCTAAAATGGCGGCCGTGTTTTCGACGGTCCAAACGAGGATCCAGGTGCTTTAACCCACATCCAGTTTTATATAAAGGAAGATTCTGCGGATGCGGCGGCGCAGGGGCCACCGAGCGGAGCTGGACAGGCTGTAGGGAGTATTATACTTCAGGCTGTAGGGAGTATTATACTTCAGGCTGTAGGGAGTATTATACTTCAGGCTGTAGGGAGTATTATACTTCAGGCTGTAGGGAGTATTATACTTCTTAACTGTAACACGTCGCATATTTAGATCAGGTTTTAGACGAGGGAAGAAGAAGACTTTGCGTCATACCCGCTCTTTAACTCATTTTTATTTTGATAACGGGGACGAAATGAGACTAAATTGGACTTTTTTCTGTCTCATGTCCAGTTCTGCTCAGTGGAGCCACGTCTCCTCTGCAAAACAAAAAGCTTAAACACGACTTAAATTCAGAACGAGAATTTAGTTTTTTGTTGTATTTGTGAGTGAAACTGAACCCCTTTCACGAGCGTTGGAGCAGTTCTACGAGGTTTCTGAACTTTTGCTTGAAATATGTAAATTGTGCATTTGTTTACGCCGTTAGCAGGACAGAAGTCTTCAGAAAAGCTGAAACTAAGTAGAAATTAGTCCAAACGTGTAACTCTGACTCCAAACTGAAGTCTTCCTTGTTTAGCAGCGCGTCCTTCTTAAATAACTCCGTCTTTCGCCGCCGTAGCTCCGCCCACCTCCTCTGCGCCGCCGCCGCTCGCGCCGCCGTGCTGCTTCTTCTTCGCGCTCCTCTTCTTCTCTCTCTCCTGTCTCTCCTTCTCCTTTTTCAACCGCTCCTTCTCCGCCTTCTCCTTCTCCCTCTTCTCCTTCGCCCTCTTCCTCTCGTCCTCCTTCTCCCTCTTCTTGTCCTCCTTCGTCTTCTTCCCGCCCTTCCTCCCGCCGTCCTCCGCCTCCTCGGGCGCGTCCTTCTTCTCCGCGGCGGGACACGGCGGCAGGGGCGCGTTGTTCGCCGTGGGTGACGGGATCTTCGGCGTGATCTGCTCCGACACGACTTTGGGCGAGGGCGTGAGCGTGTTGGGGGCGCGCTGCGGCGCGTTCTGCGGCGCGTTCTGCGGCGGGTTCTGCGTCGCGTTCTGCATCGCGTTCTGCGCTCGGCTCGCGTCGGTTTTCGTCTCGGCCGTGGCCAGCGGGCTCTGGATGTGCGCGGCGGCCTTGGGCGGAGGGAGCGGCGGTTTGGTGGAGGTCAGACCGAACGCCGGAGGAGACTGAGGCGGCGACTCCGAGCGCGAGGGCCCGGAGAACGAGGCTTTTTTGGGCTGCGCGCTGAAGGGCGTCTTGGACCTCCTGAAGCCGGGCAGGGACAGGAGGCTGGAGGAGGCGCGCAGGGGCCCGGGCGGCGGGACGGGGCTGCCCAGGAAGGAGTAGGACCCCCCCGAGGCGAGCGCGGCCGCCCGGCGCTTCAGCTCGTAGATGTGGCGGGTCCCGTGGAGGCGGCGTCTGGGCTCGTGTGTCAGCTCCCCGCGAGACTCCCGCCATTTCCTCACCTGGACGCCGCACTCGCGCTCGATCAGGGCCTCGGTCACCGGGAGGGACTCGATCTGAGGGGAGAAAGAGTCTGAACCAGGACTAAACCAGGACTAAACCAGGACTAAACCAGGACTAAACCAGGTCTAAACCAGGTCTAAACCAGGACTAAACCAGGACTAAACCAGGACTAAACCAGGTCTAAACCAGGACTAAACCAGGTCTAAACCAGGTCTAAACCAGGTCTAAACCAGGACTAAACCAGGACTAAACCAGGTCTAAACCAGGTCTAAACCAGGACTAAACCAGGACTAAACCAGGACTAAACCAGGTCTAAACCAGGACTAAACCAGGACTAAACCACCGCAGAGAGGACGATATGCAGGAAGGAGTTACTGCAGATCCACCTTTTATCCAGTTCCCCTAAAGCCCCACTGAGGAACATTTCGTCACATTAGCCCCGTGTCTCTCGTACCTCCTGCACCAGCACCTCCTCGTGGATCAGGTCTGGGGAGATGTTCCTCAGACGCTCCATCGTCTCGTACATCCCCTGGAGCTCCCGCAGTTTATCCACAGAACCCAGCATCTGTTTGAGAAGAACCAGGCCCACACGGAAAACGATCTTTACTCCTGAAAGAGAGAGAAAAGACGGAAAACGATCTTTACTCCTGAAAGAGAGAGAAAACACGGAAAACGATCTTTACTCCTGAAAGAGAGAGAAAAGACGGAAAACGATCTTTACTCCTGAAAGAGAGAGAAAACACGGAAAACGATCTTTACTCCTGAAAGAGAGAGAAAACACGGAAAACGATCTTTACTCCGGAAAGAGAGAGAGAAAACACGGAAAATGATCTTTACTCCAGAAAGAGAGAGAGAAAAGACGGAAAACGATCTTTACTCCGGAAAGAGAGAGAGAAAACACGGAAAACGATCTTTACTCCTGAAAGAGAGAGAGAAAACACGGAAAATGATCTTTACTCCAGAAAGAGAGAGAGAAAAGACGGAAAACGATCTTTACTCCGGAAAGAGAGAGAAAACACGGAAAACGATCTTTACTCCTGTTAGAGAGAGAAAAGACGGAAAACGATCTTTACTCCGGAAAGAGAGATAAAAGACGGAAAGCGATCTTTACTCCTGAAAGAGAGAAAACACGGAAAAGCGATCTTTACTCCTGAAAGAGAGAGAAAAGACAGAAAGCGATCTTTACTCCTGAAAGAGAGAAAACACGGAAAGCGATCTTTACTCCTGAAAGAGAGAGAAAACACGGAAAGCGATCTTTACTCCTGAAGAGAGAGAAAAGACGTAAAGCGATCTTTACTCCTGAAAGAGAGAAAACACGGAAAAGCGATCTTTACTCCGGAAAGAGAGAGAAAAGACAGAAAAGCGATCTTTACTCCGGAAAGAGAGAAAACACGGAAAACGATCTTTACGCCGGAAAGAGAGAGAAAACACGGAAAACGATCTTTACGCCGGAAAGAGAGAGAAAACACGGAAAACGATCTTTACTCCTGAAAGAGAGAGAAAAGACGGAAAACGATCTTTACTCCTGAAAGAGAGAGAAAAGACGGAAAACGATCTTTACTCCTGAAAGAGAGAGAAAACACGGAAAACGATCTTTACTCCAGAAAGAGAGAGAAAAGACGGAAAACGATCTTTACTCCGGAAAGAGAGAGAAAAGACGGAAAACGATCTTTACTCCTGAAAGAGAGAGAGAAAACACGGAAAATGATCTTTACTCCAGAAAGAGAGAGAGAAAAGACGGAAAACGATCTTTACTCCGGAAAGAGAGAGAAAACACGGAAAACGATCTTTACTCCGGAAAGAGAGAGAGAAAAGACGGAAAACGATCTTTACTCCTGAAAGAGAGAGAGAAAAGACGGAAAACGATCTTTACTCCTGAAAGAGAGAGAAAACACGGAAAACGATCTTTACTCCTGAAAGAGAGAGAGAAAAGACAGAAAACGATCTTTACTCCTGAAAGAGAGAGAAAACACGGAAAACGATCTTTACTCCTGAAAGAGAGAGAAAACACGGAAAACGATCTTTACTCCTGAAAGAGAGAGAAAAGACGTAAAACGATCTTTACTCCTGAAAGAGAGAGAAAACACGGAAAACGATCTTTACTCCGGAAAGAGAGAGAGAAAAGACAGAAAACGATCTTTACTCCGGAAAGAGAGAGAAAACACGGAAAACGATCTTTACGCCGGAAAGAGAGAGAAAACACGGAAAACGATCTTTACGCCGGAAAGAGAGAGAAAACACGGAAAACGATCTTTACTCCTGAAAGAGAGAGAAAAGACGGAAAACGATCTTTACTCCTGAAAGAGAGAGAAAAGACGGAAAACGATCTTTACTCCTGAAAGAGAGAGAAAACACGGAAAACGATCTTTACTCCGGAAAGAGAGAGAGAAAAGACAGAAAACGATCTTTACTCTGGAAAGAGAGAGAAAAGACGGAAAACGATCTTTACTCCTGAAAGAGAGAGAAAACACGGAAAACGATCTTTACTCCAGAAAGAGAGAGAGAAAAGACGGAAAACGATCTTTACTCCGGAAAGAGAGAGAAAACACGGAAAACGATCTTTACTCCGGAAAGAGAGAGAGAAAAGACAGAAAACGATCTTTACTCCTGAAAGAGAGAGAAAACACGGAAAACGATCTTTACTCCTGAAAGAGAGAGAGAAAAGACGTAAAACGATCTTTACTCCTGAAAGAGAGAGAAAAGGCGAAAGCGATCTTTAGTCCTTAAAGAGAGAAAACACGGAAAACGATCTTTACTCCGGAAAGAGAGAGAGAAAAGACAGAAAACGATCTTTACTCCGGAAAGAGAGAGAAAACACGGAAAACGATCTTTACGCCGGAAAGAGAGAGAAAACACGGAAAACGATCTTTACTCCTGAAAGAGAGAGAAAACACGGAAAACGATCTTTACTCCTGAAAGAGAGAGAAAAGACAAAAAACGATCTTTACTCCTGAAAGAGAGAGAAAACACGGAAAACGATCTTTACTCCGGAAAGAGAGAGAAAACACGGAAAACGATCTTTACTCCGGAAAGAGAGAGAAAAGACGGAAAACGATCTTTACTCCTGAAAGAGAGAGAGAAAACACGGAAAATGATCTTTACTCCAGAAAGAGAGAGAGAAAAGACGGAAAACGATCTTTACTCCGGAAAGAGAGAGAAAACACGGAAAACGATCTTTACTCCGGAAAGAGAGAGAGAAAACACGGAAAACGATCTTTACTCCTGAAAGAGAGAGAGAAAAGACGGAAAACGATCTTTACTCCTGAAAGAGAGAGAAAAGACGGAAAACGATCTTTACTCCTGAAAGAGAGAGAAAAGACGGAAAACGATCTTTACTCCTGAAAGAGAGAGAGAAAAGACAGAAAACGATCTTTACTCCTGAAAGAGAGAGAAAACACGGAAAACGATCTTTACTCCTGAAAGAGAGAGAAAACACGGAAAACGATCTTTACTCCTGAAAGAGAGAGAGAAAAGACGTAAAACGATCTTTACTCCTGAAAGAGAGAGAAAAGACGGAAAACGATCTTTACTCCGGAAAGAGAGAGAGAAAAGACAGAAAACGATCTTTACTCCGGAAAGAGAGAGAAAACACGGAAAACGATCTTTACGCCGGAAAGAGAGAGAAAACACGGAAAACGATCTTTACGCCGGAAAGAGAGAAAACACGGAAAACGATCTTTACTCCTGAAAGAGAGAGAAAAGACGGAAAACAATCTTTACTCCTGAAAGAGAGAGAAAAGACGGAAAACGATCTTTACTCCGGACAGAGAGAGAGAACACGGAAAAGCGATCTTTACGCCGGAAAGAGAGAAAACACCGAAAACGATCTTTACTCCTGAAAGAGAGAGAAAAGACGGAAAATGATCTTTACTCCGGAAAGAGAGAGAGAAAAGACTGAAAACGATCTTTACTCCTGAAAGAGAGAGAGAAAAGACGGAAAACGATCTTTACTACGGAAAGAGAGAGAGAAAACACGGAAAACGATCTTTACTCCGGAAAGAGAGAGAAAACACAGAAAACGATCTTTACTCCTGAAAGAGAGAGAAAACACAGAAAACGATCTTTACTCCTGAAAGAGAGAGAAAACACGGAAAACGATCTTTACTCCTGAAAGAGAGAGAAAAGACGGAAAATGATCTTTACTCCGGAAAGAGAGAGAAAACACGGAAAACGATCTTTACTCCGGAAAGAGAGAGAAAACACGGAAAACGATCTTTATGCCGGAAAGAGAGAGAAAACACAGAAAACGATCTTTACTCCTGAAAGAGAGAGAAAACACGGAAAACGATCTTTATGCCGGAAAGAGAGAGAAAACACGGAAAACGATCTTTACTCCGGAAAGAGAGAGAAAACACGGAAAACGATCTTTACTCCGGAAAGAGAGAGAGAAAAGACGGAAAACGATCTTTACTCCGGAAAGAGAGAGAAAAAACGGAAACGATCTTTACTCCTGAAAGAGAGAAAAGACGGAAAGCGATCTTTACTCCTGAAAGAGAGAGAAAAGACGGAAAACGATCTTTACTCCTGAAAGAGAGAGAAAAGACGGAAAACGATCTTTACTCCTGAAAGAGAGAGAAAAGACGGAAAACGATCTTTACTCCTGAAAGAGAGAGAAAACACGGAAAACGATCTTTACTCCGGAAAGAGAGAGAAAAGACAGAAAACGATCTTTACTCCGGAAAGAGAGAGAAAACACGGAAAACGATCTTTACGCCGGAAAGAGAGAGAAAACACGGAAAACGATCTTTACTCCTGAAAGAGAGAGAAAAGACGGAAAATGATCTTTACTCCGGAAAGAGAGAGAGAAAAGACGGAAAACGATCTTTACTCCTGAAAGAGAGAGAGAAAAGACAGAAAACGATCTTTACTCCGGAAAGAGAGAGAGAAAACACGGAAAACGATCTTTACTCCGGAAAGAGAGAGAGAAAACACGGAAAACGATCTTTACTCCGGAAAGAGAGAGAGAAAAGACAGAAAACGATCTTTACTCCGGAAAGAGAGAGAAAACACGGAAAACGATCTTTACGCCGGAAAGAGAGAGAAAACACGGAAAACGATCTTTACGCCGGAAAGAGAGAGAAAAGACGGAAAATGATCTTTACTCCGGAAAGAGAGAGAGAAAAGACAGAAAACGATCTTTACTCCGGAAAGAGAGAGAAAACACGGAAAACGATCTTTACGCCGGAAAGAGAGAGAAAAGACGGAAAATGATCTTTACTCCTGAAAGAGAGAGAGAAAACACGGAAAACGATCTTTACTCCGGAAAGAGAGAGAGAAAACACGGAAAACGATCTTTACTCCGGAAAGAGAGAGAGAAAACACGGAAAACGATCTTTACTCCGGAAAGAGAGAGAAAACACGGAAAACGATCTTTACTCCGGAAAGAGAGAGAAAACACGGAAAACGATCTTTACTCCTGAAAGAGAGAGAGAGAAAAGACGGAAAACGATCTTTACTCCGGAAAGAGAGAGAAAACACGGAAAACGATCTTTACTCCGGAAAGAGAGAGAGAAAACACGGAAAACGATCTTTACTCCTGAAAGAGAGAGAAAAGACGGAAAACGATCTTTACTCCAGAAAGAGAGAGAGAAAACATGGAAAACGATCTTTCCTCCGGAAAGAGAGAGAGAAAAGACGGAAAACGATCTTTACTCCTGAAAGAGAGAGAAAACACGGAAAACGATCTTTACTCCGGAAAGAGAGAGAGAAAAGACGGAAAACGATCTTTACTCCGGAAAGAGAGAGAAAAGACGGAAAACGATCTTTACTCCTGAAAGAGAGAGAAAACACGGAAAACGATCTTTACTCCTGAAAGAGAGAGAAAAGACGGAAAACGATCTTTACTCCGGAAAGAGAGAGAAAACACGGAAAACGATCTTTACTCCGGAAAGAGAGAGAAAACACGGAAAACGATCTTTACTCCTGAAAGAGAGAGAAAACACGGAAAACGATCTTTACTCCTGAAAGAGAGAGAAAAGACGGAAAACGATCTTTACTCCTGAAAGAGAGAGAAAAGACGGAAAACGATCTTTACTCCTGAAAGAGAGAGAAAACACGGAAAACGATCTTTACTCCTGAAAGAGAGAGAAAACACGGAAAACGATCTTTACTCCTGAAAGAGAGAGAGAAAAGACGTAAAACGATCTTTACTCCTGAAAGAGAGAGAAAAGACGGAAAACGATCTTTACTCCGGAAAGAGAGAGAGAAAAGACAGAAAACGATCTTTACTCCGGAAAGAGAGAGAAAACACGGAAAACGATCTTTACGCCGGAAAGAGAGAGAAAACACGGAAAACGATCTTTACGCCGGAAAGAGAGAAAACACGGAAAACGATCTTTACTCCTGAAAGAGAGAGAAAAGACGGAAAACAATCTTTACTCCTGAAAGAGAGAGAAAAGACGGAAAACGATCTTTACTCCGGAAAGAGAGAGAAAACACGGAAAACGATCTTTACGCCGGAAAGAGAGAGAAAACACGGAAAACGATCTTTACTCCTGAAAGAGAGAGAAAAGACGGAAAATGATCTTTACTCCGGAAAGAGAGAGAGAAAAGACGGAAAACGATCTTTACTCCTGAAAGAGAGAGAGAAAAGACGGAAAACGATCTTTACTCCGGAAAGAGAGAGAAAACACGGAAAACGATCTTTACTCCGGAAAGAGAGAGAAAACACGGAAAACGATCTTTACTCCGGAAAGAGAGAGAGAAAAGACAGAAAACGATCTTTACTCCGGAAAGAGAGAGAAAACACGGAAAACGATCTTTACGCCGGAAAGAGAGAGAAAAGACGGAAAATGATCTTTACTCCGGAAAGAGAGAGAGAAAAGACAGAAAACGATCTTTACTCCGGAAAGAGAGAGAAAACACGGAAAACGATCTTTACGCCGGAAAGAGAGAGAAAAGACGGAAAATGATCTTTACTCCTGAAAGAGAGAGAGAAAACACGGAAAACGATCTTTACTCCGGAAAGAGAGAGAGAAAACACGGAAAACGATCTTTACTCCGGAAAGAGAGAGAGAAAACACGGAAAACGATCTTTACTCCGGAAAGAGAGAGAGAAAAGACGGAAAACGATCTTTACTCCGGAAAGAGAGAGAAAAGACGGAAAACGATCTTTACTCCTGAAAGAGAGAGAAAAGACGGAAAACGATCTTTACTCCTGAAAGAGAGAGAAAAGACGGAAAACGATCTTTACTCCTGAAAGAGAGAGAAAAGACGGAAAACGATCTTTACTCCTGAAAGAGAGAGAAAAGACGGAAAACGATCTTTACTCCTGAAAGAGAGAGAAAACACGGAAAACGATCTTTACTCCGGAAAGAGAGAGAAAAGACAGAAAACGATCTTTACTCCGGAAAGAGAGAGAAAACACGGAAAACGATCTTTACGCCGGAAAGAGAGAGAAAACACGGAAAACGATCTTTACGCCGGAAAGAGAGAGAAAAGACGGAAAATGATCTTTACTCCGGAAAGAGAGAGAGAAAAGACAGAAAACGATCTTTACTCCGGAAAGAGAGAGAAAACACGGAAAACGATCTTTACTCCTGAAAGAGAGAAAAGAGAAAACACGGAAAACGATCTTTACTCCTGAAAGAGAGAAAAGAGAAAAGACGGAAAATGATCTTTACTCCTGAAAGAGAGAGAAAAGACGGAAAACGATCTTTACTCCTGAAAGAGAGAGAGAAAAGACGGAAAACGATCTTTACTCCGGAAAGAGAGAGAGAAAACACGGAAAACGATCTTTACTCCGGAAAGAGAGAGAGAAAACACGGAAAACGATCTTTACTCCGGAAAGAGAGAGAGAAAAGACAGAAAACGATCTTTACTCCGGAAAGAGAGAGAAAACACGGAAAACGATCTTTATGCCGGAAAGAGAGAGAAAACACGGAAAACGATCTTTACGCCGGAAAGAGAGAGAAAAGACGGAAAATGATCTTTACTCCGGAAAGAGAGAGAAAAGACAGAAAACGATCTTTACTCCGGAAAGAGAGAGAAAACACGGAAAACGATCTTTATGCCGGAAAGAGAGAGAAAACACAGAAAACGATCTTTACTCCTGAAAGAGAGAGAAAACACGGAAAACGATCTTTACTCCTGAAAGAGAGAGAAAAGACGGAAAATGATCTTTACTCCGGAAAGAGAGAGAAAACACGGAAAACGATCTTTATGCCGGAAAGAGAGAGAAAACACAGAAAACGATCTTTACTCCTGAAAGAGAGAGAAAAGACGGAAAACGATCTTTACTCCTGAAAGAGAGAGAAAAGACGGAAAATGATCTTTACTCCGGAAAGAGAGAGAGAAAACACGGAAAACGATCTTTACTCCTGAAAGAGAGAGAGAGAAAAGACGGAAAACGATCTTTACTCCGGAAAGAGAGAGAAAACACGGAAAACGATCTTTACTCCGGAAAGAGAGAGAGAAAACACGGAAAACGATCTTTACTCCTGAAAGAGAGAGAAAACACGGAAAACGATCTTTACTCCAGAAAGAGAGAGAGAAAACATGGAAAACGATCTTTACTCCGGAAAGAGAGAGAGAAAAGAGGGATCAGAGGAGAGAGGAATGTCAACATTAACCACCAGGAAGTACATCTTTACTCCCGAAGAGTAAACTCTTTGTTTCCAGGAACAAGCCCCTCTAAACGATGTGAGACGGGACATTTGATAAAAGTGTAAATGCAGTTTGGGAGGAAGTTTGCAGCTTTGTCTCGAGCCGTTTTCAGACCGGTGAACTCACGATGCGTCAGCGACAGAGGCTGTGGATTTGTCACCAAAGAAAAACAAGGCCACAGGAATAACACTCATGGACGAGCATTTGGACTCAAACAAATCCTCATGTATCTGCACTGAGCTCGAACGCCCAGTCCAAATGAACCTCACCGGGCAAATACGGATATTTGCACGACGAACGGCACCTAATGTTTTGTAGACTTAAATCTTTTCTTGTCATACGTGAAGAGACACATTAAATCTCTTTGTATCGGCAGGTCCGGATGTGACGTCTCCACAGCGTCGCTCACACGAGGCTCCTGTTGCCACGGTTACAGGAGCGAATCTGGAGCCAGGTCCATATTTGGAAATCCTCCCGCGAGTATCATAGCAACACAAGAGCCAATCATGAGTGAGGAGGTTAAATGTGGCGCCTCCTCCTGGCAGAGCTGATGCATCATATATACGGACTATGGATGTGATACTCTGCACCTGCAGGACACTGGATTTACCTGATTCTGCACAAGAAGAAGAAACTTTGAGCTTTAAAGAGTTTAAGTCACTGATTTATGTTGTTTGTTCTGTTCGTCTGAACAACAACAGAGTCACAATTTAACCAAATTCTCTTTACTTTCTGCTCGTTAAATTCTGCTCGTTCAGATTCTAGTCACATTAGATATTGTGACTGTTTGAGATATTTTGTCATTTTATTTCAGAAATCGTCACTCGGGGGAAAGCGGGAAGGGAACTTACTTAGCAACGAAACGAGCTGTCAATCAAACCTGTTGCTAACGCTAGGGGGAGGGGCCTCGGGGAATGAAGGCGTCTGATTGGTCCGTTATTTCTGTTTAGATCTTGATTCAGGAACAAAACAGAGAAATGAAAAGTTCAGGATCCTGTGTGGCGGCTTCAGACGAACAGTTTAAGTCCAGAATGACGAGGCTCAGAGCAGCAGGTACAGACAGAGGGACGACAAGATCCTAATGTGAAGGAGCCCCAAGAGCCTCCTGGACCACTTCCTGTTTGGCAGAGTGTGTCAGGTCGTGTCAGATGCCCTCCCTGTGTGTCAGATGCCCTCCCTGTGTGTCAGATGCCCTCCCTGTGTGTCAGATCGTGTCAGATGCCCTCCCTGTATGTCAGATCGTGTCAGATGCCCTCCCCATGTGTCAGATCGTGTCAGATGCCCTCCCCGTGTGTCAGATCGTGTCAGATGCCCTCCCCGTGTGTCAGATGCCCTCCCCGTGTGTCAGATGCCCTCCCTGTGTGTCAGATCGTGTCAGATGCCCTCCCCGTGTGTCAGATCGTGTCAGATGCCCTCCCGTGTGTCAGATGCCCTCCCTGTGTGTCAGATGCCCTCCCCGTGTGTCAGATCGTGTCAGATGCCCTCCCCGTGTGTCAGATCGTGTCAGATACCCTCCCCGTGTGTCAGATCGTGTCAGATGCCCTCCCTGTGTGTCAGATGCCCTCCCCGTGTGTCAGATCGTGTCAGATGCCCTCCCTGTGTGTCAGATGCCCTCCCTGTGTGTCAGATCGTGTCAGATGCCCTCCCCGTGTGTCAGATCGTGTCAGATGCCCTCCCGTACCGTAGGGGTCGTGTCAGATGCCCTCCCGTGTGTGTGATCGTGTCAGATGCCCTCCCGTGTGTCAGATCGTGTCAGATTCCCTCCCCGTGTGTCAGATCGTGTCAGATGCCCTCCCTGTGTGTCAGATGCCCTCCCCGTGTGTCAGATCGTGTCAGATGCCCTCCCTGTGTGTCAGATGCCCTCCCTGTGTGTCAGATCGTGTCAGATGCCCTCCCCGTGTGTCAGATCGTGTCAGATGCCCTCCCCGTGTGTCAGATGCCCTCCCTGTGTGTCAGATCGTGTCAGATGCCCTCCCTGTGTGTCAGATCGTGTCAGATGCCCTCCCCGTGTGTCAGATGCCCTCCCCGTGTGTCAGATCGTGTCAGATGCCCTCCCCGTGTGTCAGATGCCCTCCCCCTGTGTGTGTGATCGTGTCAGATGCCCTCTCCCGTGTGTGTGATCGTGTCAGATGCCCTCCCGTGTGTGTGATCGTGTCAGATGCCCTCCCCGTGTGTCAGATCGTGTCAGATGCCCTCCCCGTGTGTCAGATCGTGTCAGATGCCCTCCCCGTGTGTCAGATCGTGTCAGATGCCCTCCCCGTGTGTCAGATCGTGTCAGATGCCCTCCCCGTGTGTCAGATGCCCTCCCGTACCCTCGCAGAAGAACATGTCCCAGACTCGGAGCACGCTGGCCCAGGGCAGCGTCCTGGAGAAGATGCACATGAACCACTCGGTCATGTAGAGGATGGGGTCGATCTTGAACTTCTTCAGGTGCCTGTAGGCCATGGGGCAGGTGCGCCGCAGCAGGGAGAAGAAGATCTCTCCGTCCAGCTGGATCGCCTCCTGCAGGTGAACGCGAGAAGCACAGGCTCAGACTTGAACAACTTTAACCCCTGAAGACCTGAGGGCAGTTTTAGTACTTTTCTCCTCGCCTGGATTTTTTTTCTTAATTTTGCTTTTAAAACTGCCCCTTTTACCCCTAATGAAGTGTTCTACCTCCTTTTGTTCAGTCCAACCTGTTATTTCACAATCTGCTGCTGTAGTTGTGTCATGAGGCTGTGAGAAAAGCTACAGGACCAGAAATAGAGATTATGGGGTAAAAGGGGGAGGATAAATATACTAAAATTGTTCTTGAAAGGTCAAACAGACTCTTGGTTTCGTCTCTGTGTTTGTTTGCACTTGTTTGGAGTTTGGGGACGTGGGCGTTTTCGGCTTTACTCTCGTGTGTGTACAGTACGTGGCTGTTCCCGGGGCGGCCAGCGGGCGGCGCACTCACCAGGCCGGCGCTGTAGTACCCGGGGAGGTACTTCTCGCAGATCTGCACCAGGCACCAGAACGCTTGCTGTGGACAAGAGGGCAGAGGGTCACGGCACAGAAGGAAAATAAAGGAGCTTTAAGCAACGAGTCACGTGACGATTTCTGTTCAAATATTAAATCGAAATTCAGACGCAAATCGAGACTAAAACCAGGATCGAAACTAGATCCTCACTTTTCACAGGTGTCGATCCTGAAAAACTCCCACTGACAAAAGCCAAACCTGAACGTGTTTAGAATAATCTGGTTTAGACCTGGTCTAGGCCTAGTTTAAACTTGGTTTCAGACCCGGTTTTAGACCTGGTTTAGTCCTGGTTTAGACCTGGTTTAGTCCTGGTTTAGTCCTGGTTTAGGGTACGAAAGTTCTACTGATTAAAGCAGAACTAACTTCAGCGGTAGAGCTCCCCCTACAGGTCTCTGTGAGAATGACCTGCCGTAAATACCCTCCTCACCCCGTCCCCCCCTCAGCTGCTCATGTCTGTTTACACAAAGTCGGTGAACAGTGAACACCACAGTGTCTCAGGTGGGGAATGTTTTTTACTGTTTAAAGGCGACATACGTACGAGCCCAGAGCACCGCGGCTCCTGGAACACGGCGGCCCTAGCCCTGCCCCCTGCCCTCTGCCCCCTGCCCCTCACCTCTGCCCCATGCCCTCTACGCCTCACCTCTACCCCATGCCCTCTGCCCCCTGCCCTCTGCCCCCTGCCCCCTGCCCTCTGCCCCCTGCCCTCTGTCCCCTGACCCTCACCTCTGCCCCTCACCTCTGCCCCCTGCCCTCTGCCCCCTGACCCTCACCTCTGCCCCTCACCTCTGCCCCCTGCCCTCTGCCCCCTCACCTCTGCCCCCTGCCCCCTGCCCTCTACGCCTCACCTCTGCCCCCTGCCCCTCACCTCTGCCCCCTGCCCCTGCCCCCTGCCCTCTACGCCTCACCTCTGCCCCCTGCCCCTCACCTCTGCCCCATGCCCTCTGCCCCCTCACCTCTGCCCCCTGCCCTCTACGCCTCACCTCTGCCCCATGCCCTCTGCCCCCTCACCCCTGCCCCCTTCCCCCTGCCCTCTGCCCCTCTCCTCTGCCCCCTGCCCTCTGCCCCCTGCCCCTCACCTCTGCCCCCTTCCCCCTGCCCTCTGCCCCCTGCCCCTCACCTCTGCCCCCTGCCCCTGCCCCTCACCTCTGCCCCTGCCCTCTGCCCCTCACCTCTGCCCCCTGCCCCCTGCCCCCTACCCCTCACCTCTGCCCCCTGCCCCTCACCTCTGCCCCCTGCCCCTCACCCCTGCCCCCTCACCTCCGCGGGCATGTGCATGAGCAGCACGGCGGCCACAGGAGCCTGGGCCTGGCAGTATCCCTCATCAGGCCTGTAAACCGTGTAGGCCTTAAGGATCCGGAACAGGTCCTGCTGCCTGGAACCAGAACAGACCCGGTTTAGACCCGGTTTAGTCCTGGTTCAGTCCTGGTTCAGTCCCGGTTCAGTCTAGGTTAAGTCCCGGTTCAGTCTCGGTTCAGTCCCGGTTCAGTCCCGGTTTAGTCTCAGTTTAGTCCTGGTTCAGTCCCGGTTCAGTCTCGGTTCAGTCCCGGTTTAGTCTCGGTTTAGTCCTGGTTCAGTCCCGGTTTAGTCTCGGTTTAGTCCTGGTTCAGTACTAGTTTAGTCCTGGTTCAGTCCTGGTTTAGTCCTGGTTCAGTCCTGGTCTAGTCCTGGTTCAGTCCTGGTCCAGTCCTGGTCCAGTCCTGGTTCAGTCCTGGTTCAGTCCTGGTCCAGTCCTGGTTCAGTCCTGGTTTAGTCCTGGTTCAGTCCTGGTTTAGTCCTGGTTCAGTCCTGGTCTAGTCCTGGTTCAGTCCTGGTCCAGTCCTGGTCCAGTCCTGGTTCAGTCCTGGTCCAGTCCTGGTTCAGTCCTGGTTTAGTCCTGGTTCAGTCCTGGTCCAGTCCTGGTCCAGTCCTGGTTCAGTCCTGGTTCAGTCCTGGTTTAGTCCTGGTTTAGTCCTGGTTCAGTCCTGGTTCAGTCCTGGTTTAGTCCTGGTTTAGTCCTGGTTTAGTCCTGGTCTAGTCCTGGTTTAGTCTTGGTTCAGTCCTGGTTCAGTCCTGGTTCAGTCCTGGTTTAGTCCTGGTTCAGTCCTGGTTTAGTCTTGGTTCAGTCCTGGTTCAGTCCTGGTTCAGTCCTGGTTCAGTCCTGGTTTAGTCCTGGTTCAGTCCTGGTTCAGTCCTGGTTCAGTCCTGGTTTAGTCCTGGTCTAGTCCTGGTCCAGTCCTGGTTTAGTCCTCAGATGCCCTCCCAGAGTCCTCAGGTTCAGTCCTGGTTCAGTCCTGGTTCAGTCCTGGTTCAGTCCTGGTTCAGTCCTGGTTCAGTCCTGGTTTAGTCCTGGTTCAGTACTAGTTTAGTCCTGGTTCAGTACTGGTTTAGTCCTGGTTTAGTCCTGGTTTAGTCCTGGTCTAGTCCTGGTCCAGTCCTGGTTTAGTCCTGGTTTAGTCCTGGTTCAGTCCTGGTTCAGTCCTGGTTCAGTCCTGGTTCAGTCCTGGTTCAGTCCTGGTTCAGTCCTGGTTCAGTCCTGGTTCAGTCCTGGTTTAGTCCTGGTTCAGTACTAGTTTAGTCCTGGTTCAGTACTGGTTTAGTCCTGGTTTAGACCTGGTTTAGACCTGGTTTAGACCTGGTTTAGACCTGGTTTAGACCTGGTTTATACCTGTGTTTAGTCCTGGTTTAGACCTGTGTTTAGACCTGTGTTTAGTCCTGGTTTAGACCTGTGTTTAGACCTGGTTTAGACCTGTGTTTAGACCTGGTTTAGACCTGTGTTTAGACCTGGTTTAGTCCTGGTTTAGACCTGGTTTAGACCTGGTTTAGACCTGGTTTAGTCCTGGTTTAGACCTGGTTTAGACCTGGTTTAGACCTGGTTTAGTCCTGGTTTAGACCTGGTTTAGACCTGTGTTTAGACCTGGTTTAGACCTGTGTTTAGACCTGGTTTAGACCTGGTTTAGACCTGGTTTAGTCCTGGTTTAGACCTGGTTTAGACCTGGTTTAGACCTGGGTTAGACCTGGTTTAGTCCTGGTTTAGACCTGGTTTAGACCTGGTTTAGTCCTGGTTTAGACCTGGTTTAGACCTGTGTTTAGACCTGGTTTAGACCTGGTTTAGACCTGGTTTAGACCTGCTGTAGACCTGTGTTTAGACCTGGTTTAGACCTGGTTTAGACCTGGTTTAGACCTGGTTTAGACCTGGTTTAGACCTGCTGTAGACCTGTGTTTAGACCTGGTTTAGTCCTGGTTTAGACCTGTGTTTAGACCTGGTTTAGACCTGGTTTAGACCTGGTTTAGACCTGTGTTTAGACCTGTGTTTAGACCTGGTTTAGACCTGGTTTAGACCTGGTTTAGACCTGGTTTAGACCTGGTTTAGACCTAGTTTGAGACCTAGTTTAGACCTGGTTTAGACCTGGTTTAGACCTGGTTTAGACCTGGTTTAGACCTGGTTTAGACCTGGTTTAGACCTGGTTTAGACCTGGTTTAGACCTGGTTTAGACCTGGTTTAGACCTGGTTTAGACCTGGTTTAAACCTGGTTTAGACCTGGACCACTGATGATTCCACAGATATAAGGACACACGGGAACAGAAATGTTAATGACAATTGTGAAGAAAAGATTTAAATTCTAAAGGTTTTTTTCTAAAAAAGGAGCAGATGATTTTAAGCATCTGTGTGTCATTTTCTTCCATGTGTTTGAGTAAAAGGAGTTTCCTCCAGTGCAGATATTTTGTAAAAACAACTCTTCCTGTGTTCTGTCTGATCTGATTATCCAACCTTTTATTACCCGAGGATCAGGAAGTGCACCGTTAGCATGTTACTTGTGGCAGAAAACCTTTGTGGCCTCTGTGAGCCGTGAGAAGTGTTTGTGAAGTCTTCATGGTGAAAACTAAGGATGATCTGAATGCAAAAGGTACGAGAGGAAGCGGTTTGGACCTTTGCAAACGGGTTCCAATGGGTTAGTTCTGTTTTTTAATGGTTTTCAAAAAGCGGTCGATAAAGCGGTTTTAAGTGGAGGGAAACTGAAGCGCAGAGCCTGTGGTTGCAGGGCGAGGTGGGTCCGGCTGCTCCAGGTGCAGAGGGGAAGTGCAGTGACTCAGGCGGCTAAAAATACCACAACTCCAGACAATGAGCGGAAACGCCACAAAAACAACAAACACGAGACGCTGCACGGGCCTGGTTTAGTCCTGGTTTAGTCCTGGTTTAGTCCTGGTTTAGTCCTGGTTTAGTCCTGGTTCAGTCCTGGTTTAGTCCTGGTTTAGTCCTGGTTCAGTCCTGGTTCAGTCCTGGTTCAGTCCTGGTTCAGTCCTGGTCTGGTCCTGGTTTAGTCCTGGTTCAGTCCTGGTTCAGTCCTGGTTCAGTCCTGGTCTGGTCCTGGTTCAGTCCTGGTTTAGTCCTGGTTTAGTCCTGGTTTAGTCTTGGTTTAGTCCAGGTTTAGTCCTGGTTTAGTCCTGGTTTAGTCCTGGTTTAGTCTTGGTTTAGTCTTGGTTTAGTCCTGGTTTAGTCCTGGTTTAGTCCTGGTTTAGTCCTGGTTTAGTCTTAGTTTAGTCCTGGTTTTTCACTTGGTTTTAGTCCTGGTTTTGTCCTGGTTTAGTCCTGGTTTAGTCCTGGTTTAGTCTTGGTTTAGTCCAGGTTTAGTCCAGGTTTAGTCCAGGTTTAGTCTTGGTTTAGTCCTGGTTTAGTCCTGGTTTAGTCCTGGTTTAGTCTTGGTTTAGTCCAGGTTTAGTCCAGGTTTAGTCCAGGTTTAGTCCTGGTTTAGTCCTGGTTTAGTCCTGGTTTAGTCTTGGTTTAGTCCAGGTTTAGTCCAGGTTTAGTCCTGGTTTACTCTTGGTTCAGTTCTCCTTTAGTCTTAGTTTAGTCCTGGTTTTTCACTTGGTTTTAGTCCTGGTTTAGTCCTGGTTTAGACTAGATTCATTAGTGGTTCAGTCCTGGTTTAGTCCTGGTTTAGTCTTGGTTTAGTCCTGGTTTAGTCCTGGTTTAGACTAGATTCATTAGTGGTTCAGTCCTGGTTTAGTCCTGGTTTAGTCTTGGTTTAGTCCTGGTTTAGTCCTGGTTTAGTCCTGGTTTAGTCCTGGTTTAGTCCTGGTTTAGTCCTGGTTTAGACTAGATTCATTAGTGGTTTAGTCCTGGTTCAGTCCTGGTTTTACTCTTGGTTTAATCTTAGTTTATTCTTTATTTAGTCCTCCTTTAGTCTTGATTCAGTTCTGGTTCAGTCCCTGATTCAGTCCTGATTTAGTCTTGGTTCAGTCCTGGTTCACAACAGCGGCACAGACCGGGCGGCACAGATCCTGCGGCACAGACCGGGCGGCACAGACCGGGCGGCACAGATCCAGCGGCACAGATCCTGCGGCACAGACCGGGCGGCACAGACCGGGCGGCACAGACCGGGCGGCATGGATCCGGCGGCACAGATCCTGCGGCACAGACCGGGCGGCACAGATCGGGCGGCACAGGTCCGGCGGCACAGGTCCGGCGGCACAGACCGGGCGGCACAGACCGGGCGGCACAGGTCCGGCGGCACAGACCGGGCGGCACAGATCTGGCGGCACAGATCCGGCGGCACAGACCGGGCGGCACAGATCGGGCGGCACAGATCCGGCGGCACAGACCGGGCGGCACAGATCGGGCGGCACAGACCGGGCGGCACAGACCGGGCGGCACAGATCCGGCGGCACAGATCCGGCGGCACAGATCCGGCAGGTCTGTATCAGTTCTGAGTGTCTGATTTTCTCTGAGTCTCGTCTCCGCCTGTTCGAATGCAGAAGTTTCATGTGTAATGGACGTCCTGATAACACTCGTTTAATTTGATTTTACTGGTTTTATTGTTTTAGGACGGGTCAGACCACATTTTAGCAGCATTATTCATGTTTTATCTCTGTGCAGCACTGTGGAAACTGCTCTGTTTGTAAACTGTGCTGTAGAAATAAGGCGGATTTGGATTTTAGTTTTGACACGGACGGAACAAGCTTCTCTCTTATTGGTTAATCCACATGTCAATCACGCCCTCTGGAATTTATTATAATGTAATGGCCACGTTTACATGATGTTTTTTTTTAAATTCTGAATTAATTAAATAGTTTTGAATTAAAATATTCTCCGTGGAAATAATAACAGTGAATTGAGGTTTCCAGGGCAACAGGTTAAATGGTCTTTATTTAATAGTTCTCAGCGTCTGGGGGCGGGGAAGGTGCTGATTGGACAGCGACACAAACGTATTTCCGTCTTTGGGAAGAAAACCCACACTTCAGCTGCTCCCGGCTTTTCTGTCGTCTCGGTTTGTCGTTTCGCCGCCGACACAAACACGATCAGAACTTTTTCCCGCAGAGGTCCGGGCGTCGGCAGAGACGTAAAGTGTCGATATCGATGTCAGAGGTAGAAAAAACAGACTCACCTTCTGGAATCTGTGTTTGACCCACTTGTCCCAGTGGTTAAACATGTCGAGCCACTTCATCTCCCTCTGACGGGACACCTCCACACGCAGCTCCTTCTCCCTGAGACACAGAGAGAACAATCAAACACACACACACACAGAGAGACACCTCCACACGCAGCTCCTTCTCCCTGAGACACAGAGAGAACAATCAAACACACACACACACAGAGACACCTCCACACGCAGCTCCTTCTCCCTGAGACACAGAGAGAACAATCAAACACACACACACAGAAACCTCCACACGCAGCTCCTTCTCCCTGAGACACAGAGAGAACAATCAAACACACACACACAGAAACCTCCACACGCAGCTCCTTCTCCCTGAGACACAGAGAGAACAATCAAACACACACACACAGAAACCTCCACATGCAGCTCCTTCTCCCTGAGACACAGAGAGAACAATCAAACACACACACACAGAAACCTCCACATGCAGCTCCTTCTCCCTGAGACACAGAGAGAACAATCAAACACACACACAGAGACACCTCCACACGCAGCTCCTTCTCCCTGAGACACAGAGAGAACAATCAAACACACACACACAGAAACCTCCACACGCAGCTCCTTCTCCCTGAGACACAGAGAGAACAATCAAACACACAGAGACACACCTCCACACGCAGCTCCTTCTCCCTGAGACACAGAGAGAACAATCAAACACACACAGAGACACCTCCACACGCAGCTCCTTCTCCCTGAGACACAGAGAGAACAATCAAACACACACACACAGAAACCTCCACACGCAGCTCCTTCTCCCTGAGACACAGAGAGAACAATCAAACACACACACACAGAAACCTCCACACGCAGCTCCTTCTCCCTGAGACACAGAGAGAACAATCAAACACACACAGAGACACCTCCACACGCAGCTCCTTCTCCCTGAGACACAGAGAGAACAATCAAACACACACAGAGACACCTCCACACGCAGCTCCTTCTCCCTGAGACACAGAGAGAACAATCAAACACACACACACAGAAACCTCCACATGCAGCTCCTTCTCCCTGAGACACAGAGAGAACAATCAAACACACACACACAGAAACCTCCACATGCAGCTCCTTCTCCCTGAGACACAGAGAGAACAATCAAACACACAGAGAAACCTATTTAAGGTAGTATTTGAGTAGTCTTAAGGCGGTATGACTCACCCGCTCTCGCTGTACACGGTCGTATTTAAGGTAGTATTTGTGTCATCTTAAGGCGGTATGACTCACCCGCTCTCGCTGTACACGGTTGTATTTAAGGTAGTATTTGCGTCGTCTTAAGGCGGTATGACTCACCCGCTCTCGCTGTACACGGTCGTATTTAAGGTAGTATTTGTACAGTCTTAAGGCGGTATGACTCACCCGCTCTCGCTGTACACGGTTGTATTTAAGGTAGTATTTGTACAGTCTTAAGGCGGTATGACTCACCCGCTCTCGCTGTACACGGTCGTATTTAAGGTAGTATTTGAGTAGTCTTAAGGCGGTATGACTCACCCGCTCTCGCTGTACACGGTCGTATTTAAGGTAGTATTTGCGTCGTCTTAAGGCGGTATGACTCACCCGCTCTCGCTGTACTGACTCCCTCCCAGGAAGCCGTACTTGTCGGTGCGTCGGACGGTGAGCCCGTTGATCTCGGAGTCGGAGCCCACGGAGCTGCCGTCCTCGCCCAGGCCACTCAGGGACTCCATGGTCCCCGACATCAGGCTCGCCGACTCCAGGTAGCTCAGGGTGTCCGGGGCGGGCTGGCGCGGCACGACGGGGTGCGGCGGCGGCGGCAGCTGGACGGGCGAGCCGGACGACATCACCTCCTCCGGTTCGTTTATGACCGGGACGCCGGGACTTCGCTCGGGCTGGAGAGTCAGAAGAAGAAATGTGAACGTTTCTGCCCCGAAAAATAGTACGTACTGAATATTTAAAAGGCTGAATCTGAAACATCTTGAAGTATACCTAAAATATCTAAAATGAACTAAAACTAAACTAAAAACTTAAACTAACTAAACTAGGGTTGGGCGGTAATATGGTGTCCCACGGTATCAAAAGTATCAGTGGTATCAGTTTCTTTACCGTCATTTTAAAAATCTGCATAAGGACCTAAAACCACAGGTCGGACTTTCTCCCCTCCGCTCTCTCTCCTCTTCAAACCATAGTCCGTATATATGAATGGACTAAGCTAACCCGTTAGCCGCTAACCCGTTAGCCGCCGCGTGCCAAACAGGAAGTGCTCCAGGAGGCTCTTGGGGCTCCTTCACATTAGGATCTTGTCGTCCCTCTGTCTGTACCTGCTGCTCTGAGCCTCGTCATTCTGGACTTAAACTGTTCGTCTGAAGCCGCCACACAGGATCCTGAACTTTTCATTTCTCTGTTTTGTTCCTGAATCAAGATCTGAACAGAAATAACGGACCAATCAGACGCCTTCATTCCCCGAGGCCCCTCCCCCTAGCGTTAGCAACAGGTTTGATTGACAGCTCGTTTCGTTGCTAAGTAAGTTCCCTTCCCGCTTTCCCCCGAGTGACGATTTCTGAAATAAAATGACAAAATATCTCAAACAGTCACAATATCTAATGTGACTAGAATCTGAACGAGCAGAATTTAACGAGCAGAAAGTAAAGAGAATTTGGTTAAACTGTGACTGTTGCGATTGTGATTGTTGTTCACACGTAACAGAACATAGAACATAAGTCAATGACTTAAACTATTTAAATTTTACTTAGTATTTAAATTTTGATGATAAAAGCTAAAAGTTTGCTTATTATTCTCAAGAATCACTGAAATCCAGTGGTGCAGGTGCAAAGTATCACATCCATAGACGTATATATGATCGCATCGCAGCTCTGCTATTAGTCCACTCGTATATACGGACGATGCTTCAAACGTGGTTCCGCTCGGAGATTTCCCTCCATACGCAGCGAGGAAGAAGAAAAAAACCTGACTGACGCTTCGTGTGGATGTTGAGCCCAAAAGTTTGTGATGGAGACGTTTTACTGAAGCCGAGAGTCGAGAGGGGACGAGGCTGAAGAGGAGAAAGTTCCTGAGGGTGAAGTCAGACTTTCACGGAGGAGACGGTAAAGAACAATTTACGGTTCTGATCCAAACGTGTTTGTGTGGACGTGCGGCTCCTACGCACAGCGTCCGACCTGCACCTCCCGAACTTTCTAACGACGCCTCAAAACGCCGCAGACATAAGGGCTGTGATTGGTCCTCTGCACCGCTCTACATTTCCTCCTCATTCTAGACTTTAAGGAATAATGTGTTTAATGCAGCTTTGGCACATTTGTTTATGTTTTACACAAACCAAACTTCAAACCTCATGGGTCATTTGCATACAGCTCATTTGCATACAGCTCATTTGCATACATTATAAGCACCCCTATGAACTAACATCAAGGACCATAATGTCCACCCTCCTGTGGGCTCACCACCTGCAGAGGGGTTCATAGGGGGGGTCAGGTGCTATGAGGATTGGGCAGCAAGCTGCCCCCGCGACCCAGCCGGATTAAGCGGGAGAAGATGGATGGATGGATGGATAAGCACTGATAAAAACAGCTCGTGCGCTGACGCTGATGCGATCGAACGCGCTGCAAAGTTTGATCAGAACTTGTGCCTCATCTTCAAATCTAAAGCTGCAACTCTGTTTCTGAAGGTTTAGGAGCAGATACAGAATAATTCTGAATTAGTCACAGTAAAACCGTAAACCCGGGAAAATGTGAGACGGTTTAACTGGATCAGAATTTGGATACCGCCCAACCCTAAATTAAACTAAAACTAACTAACTAAAATTTTAAAGAGTTAAAAAATCAACGCAAGAAATTCAGTGTTATGTAAAATCCAAAATCTAATGGAACAAATTAGCTTCCGTAAATATAGGATATTTAAATTTCGGAATTCTGTCAACTTCCTCACCTCGGTCTCGTGTCCATCAGGTTTGAGCGGAGAGAGCGGAGGATTCCCGGTGTCTCTGTCAGGTTTGAGCGGAGGATTCCCAGTTTCTCCGTCAGGTTTGAGCGGAGGATTCCCAGTTTCTTCATCAGGTTTGAGTGGAAGAGTCCCAGTTTCTCCGTCAGGTTTGAGTGGAAGATTCCCAGTTTCTCCGTCAGGTTTGAGTGGAAGACTCCCAGTTTCTCTGTCAGGTTTGAGCGGAGGATTCCCAGTTTCTCCGTCAGGTTTGAGCGGAAGATTCCCAGTTTCTCCGTCAGGTTTGAGTGGAAGATTCCCAGTTTCTCCGTCAGGTTTGAGTGGAAGATTCCCAGTTTCTCCGTCAGGTTTGAGTGGAAGACTCCCAGTTTCTCTGTCAGGTTTGAGCGGAGGATTCCCAGTTTCTCCGTCAGCTTTGAGTGGAGGATTCCCAGTTTCTCCGTCAGGTTTGAGTGGAGGATTCCCAGTTTCTCCGTCAGGTTTGAGCGGAGGATTCCCAGTTTCTGCTGTAGCTGTGATTTCCTGAACACTTTGAGGAAGAGGAGCTTCAGTTAAATCCTGCTTCTCCACTTTTGCGCGAACGGAATCGGACAGAGGAGCGATCTGCGGCGTCTCGTTCGGAACGCCGGCGTTTTCCGAGCCCTGCGTGACCCGGACGCAGGGGTACAGCGTCGGGGCGCCTTCCGTTGACGGGGAGAGAGGCACTGACGCTCCCGTCTCTTTGCGCACGTGGTTTTCGGTTTGTCGGAGCTGGGTTCCCGGTGGAGATGTTGACGATGTGGCGTTACTTCCAGGTTCCAGCCCGGGCGGAGCGGGGTCGTGTACCGGGGACAGTGCGACGTTTTGGGGCGGAGCGTTGGAGAGGGCGCGGCCCGGAGGCGTGGCGGCGGCGGCTTTGTTGGCGTACAGGGAGGACTTCGGGATGGGGGGAGTGGAGTCCATCTGTTTGTCCGATTTGGGAAGCAGAGGATCGGACAGAGGAGGGGGAGACGATGGCATCGTGGAGAGCTCGGCCATGGCTCCGGTCACTGCAAAGAAAACAGAGAAAGTTATCAAACCGTTCCATCGGATAATTAGAGCGGACAGAAAATCCATCGCTGAGGCCCCGGACGCCAACGAGACCAGAGAGACGCCCCCTGTAAGAGCAAACCAAGATAACGGGGCCAAAAATCAAAAGATCGTAGGATTGCAAACTCTGCTTTGGTCGATCTCGGTGATAAGACGAGCGTATTTTAACCCCTGAAGACCTCGCCTGGATTTTGTTCTTAATTTTGCTTTTAAAACTGCCCCTTTTCCCCCTAATGAAGTGTTCTACCTCCTTTTGTTCAGTCCAACCTGTTATTTCACAATCTGCTGCTGGAGTTGTGTCATGAGGCTGTGAGAAAAGCTACAGGACCAGAAATAAAGATGAAAAAAAACTGAAAATAAAATTCACTCTTTTATACAAAACACACAGCAAACATGTAGAAACAACTTTTTGGACATAAAAAATGCTTAATTTAGGGCCTCAGCTACAAAAATGCCAAATCTCAAGTCTGTAAGTAAATTAAAAATCTCCTTATTGCCCTAAAAACAAAAAAAGTGCAGTGGCTCCATGACTTTCCTGGTCCAGTCCTGGAAACAGCTCCTGTCAGGTCCAGGGCCAGAGCCACAGCACTTCTGCATTTCCAGGGTGGAAATTACATTTGGACTGAAATAAACCTTTAAATAAAAATAGAAAGGGATGTGCAATTACACACACCAAGATGAAAATTTGCCATTTATTTGAGAAAAAACTGCACTTAGAGCGACTTTTTCCCTCGTTCTAAACACTCACAGTCAGAGGAGTCGACCATCTTGACTCACTTCACTCTTTGGCAAAGTTTGGCTCCATCAAAATGGACGGAGCGCATGAGTTTGGGGAAAACAAAGTTCCTATTGGACACTCGTTTTGCTCCCGTCATCACACAGCGTGAGTGTGACGTAGGATAAAGCCGCAGAAATGTACGGAAACCTCTATGTCTGCACTTTCAGAGGGGAAAAGGACGTTTCTGTCTTTTACACTTACAAAGTTCTGCGCGGTTATAGAAAACATATATCATATACGATACCGTAGGTCTTCGAGGGTTAAGTAAGTGGGAGCGCGAGGAGCTGACGAGGATTTCCGCTTTTGTTTAGGAAAAAGCACCTGAGCCACAGCGCGTCCCTTTGTCTCCTCACGTGTTCACAACTTTTGACTTAAATCACACAATACACGAGTAAAAATCCCTCTCCCTCTGATCCAGCCACAGCTCTTCACCTTTTCTCCTCTTTCTCTCCTCTGGTGCTTTATAACAACTGTTTGCTCACCATTTATGAGCAAGGACGGAAAGCAACTAATTACATTTACTCACAATACTGTAATTCAGTAGATTTTGATTTTGCCGGGAGATAAAATGACCAAGAAATGATTGCAATATTGACGTTTTGAGACCATTTTCAGCTAAGATGACGACAATGGAATAAAAATGCAAATACGCCCTTTCAAAAGATCAATAAACTTTACTTTCTAAAGAACATTTAACACAGGAACTGCAAGACGACCAAAAACAAACAGCCTAAATAAAATGGACTTGTATTGACTCACATTAATACTATCACCTCACTCTGCGGCTGCTGTTGTGGCCTCAGCATTTCGTATTAACCGGCTCTACGTGGTCCTATTTCGCCCGTCAAAAACCCTGTTCATAACATTTAGTCGTTCAGTCCACTAAAGCGCTGTCCTGTCTGGCATCGTGCCGGTGTCTTGTGGGATTTCAGTGGATTTCTGTGCTGCTGGGGTTTCTTCTTGTGGTTTGGAGACGTAAGACACTCACTCGTGTTGCTGCAGCGTCGTGACTTGTTTTGTCACACGGCGGTGAACTGTTCTGGTGCTCCGACGGCGACGTGTTGCGGCTTCATGTTCACCCATAGATCGGTGTGTTCACTCGATACTGTATATACAGTTTATGGTCTGTGCCATAGATATATACGGTCTGTGGTCTGTACAGTCTGTGCCGACAGGTTCATTAAAGTTGAACTCCGGCCTGTTTGAAGCTAAAGTTCGTCACTAGAGGAGGTGGAATTCTGTCAAGAGCCAAAAAACAGCACAGATCAGTGTTTCCTCGGCGGAGATCTCACTGTGGCAGTGAGTCTGTCAAGGCAACAAACTAGTGTAGTGATGGGGGCAAGTTCTGAACTAGTGTAGTGATGGGGCAAGTTCTGAACTAGTGCAGTGATG
Organism: Odontamblyopus lacepedii; assembly: GCA_034769755.1. NCBI lineage: Eukaryota > Metazoa > Chordata > Actinopteri > Gobiiformes > Gobiidae > Odontamblyopus > Odontamblyopus lacepedii. The sequence goes on from CM068351.1 coordinate 2,471,833, forward strand.
GGGCAAGTTCTGAACTAGTGCAGTGATGGGGGCAAGTTCTGAACTAGTGCAGTGATGGGGCAAGTTCTGAACTAGTGCAGTGATGGGGCAAGTTCTGAACTAGTGCAGTGATGGGGCAAGTTCTGAACTAGTGCAGTGATGGGGGCAAGTTCTGAACTAGTGCAGTGATGGGGGCAAGTTCTGAACTAGTGCAGTGATGGGGCAAGTTCTGAACTAGTGCAGTGATGGGGGCAAGTTCTGAACTAGTGTAGTGATGGGGCAAGTTCTGAACTAGTGCAGTGATGGGGCAAGTTCTGAACTAGTGCAGTGATGGGGGCAAGTTCTGAACTAGTGTAGTGATGGGGGCAAGTTCTGAACTAGTGTAGTGATGGGGCAAGTTCTGAACTAGTGCAGTGATGGGGGCAAGTTCTGAACTAGTGTAGTGATGGGGGCAAGTTCTGAACTAGTGCAGTGATGGGGCAAGTTCTGAACTAGTGCAGTGATGGGGCAAGTTCTGAACTAGTGCAGTGATGGGGGCAAGTTCTGAACTAGTGCAGTGATGGGGCAAGTTCTGAACTAGTGCAGTGATGGGGGCAAGTTCTGAACTAGTGTAGTGATGGGGCAAGTTCTGAACTAGTGCAGTGATGGGGGCAAGTTCTGAACTAGTGCAGTGATGGGGCAAGTTCTGAACTAGTGCAGTGATGGGGCAAGTTCTGAACTAGTGCAGTGATGGGGCAAGTTCTGAACTAGTGTAGTGATGGGGCAAGTTCTGAACTAGTGCAGTGATGGGGGCAAGTTCTGAACTAGTGTAGTGATGGGGGCAAGTTCTGAACTAGTGCAGTGATGGGGCAAGTTCTGAACTAGTGCAGTGATGGGGCAAGTTTTGAACTAGTGCAGTGATGGGGGCAAGTTCTGAACTAGTGCAGTGATGGGGCAAGTTCTGAACTAGTGCAGTGATGGGGGCAAGTTCTGAACTAGTGTAGGGATGGGGCAAGTTCTGAACTAGTGCAGTGATGGGGCAAGTTCTGAACTAGTGCAGTGATGGGGGCAAGTTCTGAACTAGTGTAGTGATGGGGGCAAGTTCTGAACTAGTGTAGTGATGGGGGCAAGTTCTGAACTAGTGTAGTGATGGGGGCAAGTTCTGAACTAGTGTAGTGATGGGGCAAGTTCTGAACTAGTGCAGTGATGGGGGCAAGTTCTGAACTAGTGCAGTGATGGGGGCAAGTTCTGAACTTCCACGTAAAACACCAATTTGCTTCAGACTGAAGAAGCTTAACTCCACTTTAACCCATCTGACAACAGCCACGAGTCTAACAAACCAAACGCTCTGCCTGGTTCACTCATTAGTGTCTGGAAACGTTAGAAAACAACTTCATAAGCACCTCACACTTCCCTCTGCTGATTTCCCACTGCACAAAAACCCAAAAGACTCGACTGTCGACTCCAGAAGCAACAAGTGAAGATCGACGACTGACGGTGAAGAAGAGAATCTGAAATTTGAAAGAAAATGGTTCGGGAATGTATTTTTTAGCATTTTTCAAAAAATATACTTCACTGGTAAATAAATGGGATTAGAAACGACATCGGTGATCGAGTCTTTGTTTTGTAACGTTTCCAGACACTAATGAGTGAACCAGGCAGAGCGTTTGGTTTGTTAGACTTGTGGCTGTTGTCAGATGGGTTAAAGTGGAGTTAAGCTTCTTCAGTCTGAAGCAAATTGGTGTTTTACGTGGAAGTTCAGAACTTGCCCCCATCACTACACTAGTTCAGAACTTGCCCCCATCACTGCACTAGTTCAGAACTTGCCCCCATCACTGCACTAGTTCAGAACTTGCCCCCATCACTACACTAGTTCAGAACTTGCCCCATCACTGCACTAGTTCAGAACTTGCCCCCATCACTGCACTAGTTCAGAACTTGCAACATCACTGCACTAGTTCAGAACTTGCAACATCACTGCACTAGTTCAGAACTTGCAACATCACTGCACTAGTTCAGAACTTGCCCCCATCACTACACTAGTTCAGAACTTGCAACATCACTGCACTAGTTCAGAACTTGCCCCCATCACTACACTAGTTCAGAACTTGCCCCCATCACTGCACTAGTTCAGAACTTGCCCCCATCACTGCACTAGTTCAGAACTTGCCCCCATCACTACACTAGTTCAGAACTTGCCCCCATCACTGCACTAGTTCAGAACTTGCCCCCATCACTACACTAGTTTGTTGCCTTGACAGACTCACTGCCACAGTGAGATCTCCACCGAGGAAACACTGATCTGTGCTGTTTTTTGGCTCCTGACAGAATTCCACCTCCTCTAGAAACGGACTTTAGTTTCAGACAGAATCCTTTTTTTCTCTTTGGCAGAAAGAGCGAGAGACGAGGAAAACAGGCAGCAAACAGAAGTTACTGCGTTCGGAAAAAGTTATTGAGCTTGTTCAAAGTTATCGTACAATTCATTGATTTATTGACTATTGTTACAGGCCTATACTCTACCCGCCTGCCTGTCAGATGCCCTCCCTGTCCAACACACTCCACTTTATTTCTATGACACATTTCATAAACAAAGACGTTTCCAAAGTGCTGCCCATAAAAAAAAGTAAAAATCTACAAAAAATGGGATTCTCAGATGAGTTTGAAGTTCAGATTTTTGTGAACAGATGTTTTTAAACGTGACCTGTGATTTAAATCATAATATTGGTACATTTCATTTTCCAGTTTTATCCTCTGTAAACACCTCGGTCACGCTCCACGCAGCGCCTGCAGAGAGCTGTGGATTAGGGCCTCCCACGGAGACGCCTCGTGTTAACTGCACCGCTCCCTGGTCCTGACGCAGACCCGAGCCTTTTCCTTTAGTCATTTAGTCTTTCAGTCGTCTGTTTATCTGTGGACGGAGTCACGGTCGACCAAAATGTGCATCCATGGATTTTATTTAGATGAAAAATGTTTTTACAGCACAAAGAAGTGAACGACTGAGCTGGAGATTTGGTATTTTTTGCCATCGGACACACAAAGGACATTAAAATACTTAAATTATACTGCAATAATTATACGTCCTTGTGTATTTCAGTTATTATTTTAATAATTTAGCCCTGGTTTGGGGTTCTGGTTTAGTTATATTAAATGTGTCACAGTCTCAGAGCTAAAAAAAAAGGTGCTGGACTTTGTTTTTGAGTGAGTGCAGCTTTTGTACAAGTGGAAGATACTAAAAGATCTCCTTGATTGATTTTATTTGCTATTTTTCTATTTGCTAACTTTAATGCTTATTATTAACTTCCTTATAGGGATGCAACAATAAGGGAAATCTGGTGATATCGTATCGTCAAAGGTCTCACAATAATATCGTGGAGCGTCACAATATATCGAATCCCGAGTCTCTTTGCTTAAATGAACAGTTGTGATGCAGAAATAGCTAAAAAAAAAAAACAGAGGGAACTACATAGACCATGATCCTTTGCTCCGTTTCAGTGCAGACGACATGAAGAAATAACTGTTCTAAGCACTTTTACATCTTCATTCTTTGGATTAAGTCTGTGAAGCATTTTCAGAGGAAAAAGTCGCAGATTCACAGTTTTATATTGTAATAAATCTGGTTCAGTGAGATGTTTATGGTGAAAATATTGTCCAGAGAGATTTGGATTTCGTTCCATCCCTAATGACAATAAATGTTGCACCAAATGACTGGGCAAAGTATTTTAGAGTCAGTCTGTTATTCTGTAGAATATCGTATTATCGTGAGCTTCCCCACGATATCGCAGTAAATATCGTACCGTGAGGTTCAGACCATATTGTATCGTATTGAGACACTTGGATATCGTTACACCTCTAGTTCCAACGACATTTATGAGCAACAGACACAACAGTAAATACTTGTTACACAAACACAAGAGGACAGTTCATACCTCGTACCTTTTTAGCACATCATATCCGACATTTCTTTTAAAGTTTTTCATTTCGACTGTTCCATAAACTCAAGCCTTTGACTGAAACACATTTTTTGTCACGATATTACGATATTCTACAGAATAACAAGACTGACTTTGCCCAGTCATTTGGTGCAACATTTATTGTCATTAGAGATGGAACGAAATCCAAATCTCTCTGTGTGATATTTTCACCATAAACATCTCACTGCACCAGATTTATTACAATATTTTGTGATGAATCTGCGACTTTTTCCTCTAAAAATGCTTCACAGACTTAATCCAAAGAATGAAGATGTAAAAGTGCTCAGAACAGTTATTTCTTCATGTTGTCTGCACTGAAACGGAGCAAAGGATCATGGTCTATGTAGTTCCCTGTTTGTTTTTTTTAGCTATTTCTGCATCAGAACTGTTCATTTAAGCAAAGAGACTTGGGATTCCAGATATTGATAGATATTACTCCACCACATTATTGTGACACCTTTGACCACAGCACCAGATTTAGGTTATTATTACATCCCTAGTTGGAACCGTTAAAAGTGTTAGAAATGTTTTATTTTGTTTATTTTGTGTAAAAAGGGCGCGGATATTACAACCTTCTTTCGGTTCCTTTTTCAGTCACACTGAATGCACGGAACAGAATTAATTTGTGTTCATCTTCTTCATTAATGATACTAATTAAAAAAACTGGAATAAAACACGAGGAAGTACATTACAAGAGCTGAAAAGAGGTCGTGAGGTTAATGTGGTGTGCGGTTTAGTATCAGCAGAAAACTGACAAATACTAAATGCGCTGCATCCAGGAAAACAATAAACAATTAAAAATAACTGTAATGGTTTTATTTATGTTCTTGCATCTTTTGAATCTCTCTGTTTTATCGTTTTGCGGGGTGTTTTTAGCTGCATAAACTCCCGTAAAGCGGCGTGCACTGAGGCCATTTGTGAATAAAACAGAAACATTTCGCACAATCACACGGGACTGACGGTGTCCAGATGACTAAGGAGCCTCCACCCTCCTCCCTCCTTCCTCCGTGCGTGAGGCCCGGGCGGTGCAGCGTGTCCTCGGCCTGTCCCTCCCCCCCGCGCCCCGCTGCACCGTCCCGGGCCGAGCCAAACTTCCAGCCCGCGGAGCACTCACCTCCGGCGGCGCGGCTGTCAGCGCGGTCCGTCCGGCCTGCAGAGCCCGGACAGCGGTTCCTCGTCGTCCCTGGGCCCCGCCACAGCTCCCTCTGGCTCCGTGACCGCCTGCGGGAAATGTCAGCGCGGGTAGCCGGGGAGGGGAGCGCCGCGCCGGGGGAAGCGCACGTCCTGAGCTCGGCTAGCGGGGGTTAGCGCGCGGAGCTAATTTAGCCCGTTAGCATTAGCTCTGTTGATGTTAGCCGGGGCGCTGCTAGGAGTGTGTCCGCGCCGAAAAGGACGAACTTCCGCCTCCTCTGCTGTCCGGGTGACCGCGGCCAGAACACCGGAGCCTCGGGGAGAGTTTGGCCCCGGAGCGAAGCCTGTTTTCGGGCTGTTTCTGGGGCGGTTTCTGGGTCGGAGCTAAGCGGCAGAGCGCATCCACCTCCGGGCGCCGCATTTCCTACTGACAGCTGCGTGCGCGCTCCCGTCAATGTCGACCGGAGCGCGCACGCACCAGCCGCAAAGTCGCTCAGAGACACGAGAGGGAAACAGAGAGACACAGAGAGAAATGAGCGTTTTATAGAGAGAAATGAGAGAAGCAGACACAGAGAAATGAGAGAGACAGAGACATGAGAGACACAAGACAAACAGAGACAGAGAAACAAGAGAGATATAGAGAGAAATTAGCGTTTTATAGAGAGAAATGAGAGAAACAGACACAGAGAGACAAGAGAGAAAGAGAAATGATAGAAACATACAGACACATGAGAGAAACAGAATGAGAGAAACAGAGAGGTATAGAGAGAAATGAGCGTTTTGGCGTTTTATAGAGAGAAATGAGAGAAGCAGACACAGAGAAATGAGAGAGACAGAGACATGAGAGACACAAGACAAACAGAGACAGAGAAACAAGAGAGATATAGAGAGAAATGAGCGTTTTATAGAGAGAAATGAGAGAAACAGACACAGAGAGACAAGAGAGAAAGAGAAATGATAGAAACATACAGACACATGAGAGAAACAGAATGAGAGAAACAGAGAGGTATAGAGAGAAATGAGCGTTTTGGCGTTTTATAGAGAGAAATGAGAGATACAGAAAGAGACAGAAACATACAGAGAGACAAGAGAGATATAGAGAGAAACAGAAACATACAGAGACACAAGAGAGAGAGAGACACGAGAGATATAGAGAGAAATGAGCGTTTTGGCGTTTTATAGAGAGAAATGAGAGAAACGCACACACACATACAAGAGAGAAAGAGAAATGACAGAAACACACAGAGACATGAGAGAAACAGAAATGAGAGAAACAGAGACAAGAGAGAAAAGACAGACACGAGAGAAATGAGAGACACAAGAGAGAGACAAACAAGAGAGACACAGGAGAGAAACAGAAATGAGAGAAAGAGAAATGACAGAAACAGTGACGTGAGAGAGACAGAGACAAACAGACACAGAGAGAAATGAGAGAAACCGAGACAAGAGAGACACAGAGAAAAAGACAAGAGAGAGACTCAAGAGACACATCACTGAGAGACCGAGACTGAGAGACACAGAGAGAAACAGTCAAGAGAGACACGAGAGAAACAGACATGAGACGCACAGACACGAGAGAGACAGAGAGAAACAGACACAAGCAGACAGAGACACAAGAGAGAGACAGAGAGATACAGAGACAAGGGAGACAGAGAAATGAGAGAAACAGACATGAAAGACAGACATCAGTGACACAAGAGAGACACTAGAGAAGTCAGAGAAACAGAGACAAGAGAGAGACATCAGAGACATTAGAGACACACACAGGAACATCAGAGAGACACAGAGACAAGAGAGAAACACAGAGAAATGAGAGACACGAGAGAAACAGACACGAGAGAGAGAGACACGAGAGAAACAGAGAAATGAGAGACAGAGACATGAGAGAGACAGAGAGACAAACACGAGAAAAATAGAGACATGAGAGACACACAAAGAGACAAGAGAGAGACATAAGAGACACAGACGAGAGAGACAGAGATACGAGAAACACACAGAGACACACAGAGACGTCAGAGAGACAGATACGAGAGACACAGAGACATGAGAGAGACACAAAGAGACAAGAGAGAGACATAAGAGACACAGACACGAGAGACACAGACACGAGAGACGAGAGAGAGACAGAGATACGAGAAACACACAGAGACATCAGAGAGACATCAGAGAGACAGATACGAGAGACACAGAGACACGGTCGTGCTTCAAACCCGATACGCGACACTGAAACACGAGGATGTGGAGAACAGTTTGAAAATGGGAAGTCACCGAAAACACCGAAAACACGAGTTCTGAGTGACCAGATTTTCACAGTCAGAAACTGGGACACTCGGTTTGGGGTGATAATAAATAATAAATAATAATAATAATAAAATTGTCAAACGAACGCTTAATTAAGGAGGATTGTTCTGCACTCGGCCCATTCATGACCAGCATGAGTCAGTACAGTCACATTTTCTTTGTGTTTTGGTCATTTTTAAGCAGCTTTTCTGTATTTTACTGAAACAAATGACAGTTTCTGCCTCTCTTTGCTGTTGCAGGGATCAGACTGGTCAAAAATAGGGACACCTGGGGCATTTCTTATAAAAAACTGGGACAAATCACTGGTTTTGGGTAAATCTGCTGGGACAGGCACCTGCATTCTGGATCTAGTTCCTTCTCAGAGCATTTTGAGACCTTTTCTGACTAATACTAAAGGATTACGCAAACATGTGTGAACAAAACAACGACGTAACTCCAGGTTTTGAGGAGTTAACGACATTCTGAACGGGCTTAAAGCTCACGAGAGTCAATTTAGTGCAATAAAAGACGTGAGCATTAGTTATTATTTAGTTTTTCAGTTAGTCACTCTCACCTTTTTGTGGAAAATCTAAATCTGATCGCAGGAAAATGAAAACGCGCTCTTTAAATCCATGCGTGCGCTGTGTCACCACCGGAACTGCTGAACATTCCGCCATAGAGGTGCATGTAGAACCCCCCCCAGCTGTGACGTCACTGCACAGGGTCGGAAGATTCAAAGCCACACTGTGGAACTTTACGAACTGCGGTAAACACGAGAGACATGAGAGACACAAGAGACAAAAAGACACGAGCCAGGAGAGACACAAAAAGACATGAGAACTGAAAGAGACATGAGACAGAGACACGAGAGACACAAAGAGACATGAGAGACACAAAGAGACAAAAAGACACGAGAACTCAAAGAGACACAAGAGACAAAAAGAGACATGAGAGACAAAAAGAGACATGAGAGACATGAGAGAAATAAGAAACACAAGAGAGACAGAGAGACATGAGAGAGAGACAGAGACATGAGAGACACAAAGAGACATCAGAGAGACAAAAAGAGACATGAGAGACATAATGAGACAGAGACATGAGAGAAATAAGAAACACAAGAGAGACAGAGAGACATGAGAGACACAAAGAGACATCAGAGAGACACAAAGAGACATGAGACATGAGAGAAACAAGAGAGACAAAGAGACATGAGAGACACAAAGAGACATAATGAGACATGAGAGAAATAAGAAACACAAGAGAGACAAAGAGACATGAGAGAGAGACAGAGACACGAGAGACACAAAGAGACATCAGAGAGACACAAAGAGACATGAGAGCGACAGAGACACGAGAGACACAAAGAGACATCAGAGAGACACAAAGAGACATGAGACATGAGAGAAACAAGAGAGACAAAGAGACATGAGAGAAACAAGAGAGACAGAGACACGAGAGACAAAGAGACATGAGACATAAAGAGACATGAGAGAAACAAGAGAAACAAGAGAGACAAAGAGACATGAGTGAGACAGAGACATGAGAGACACAAAGAGACATGAGAGACAAAGAGACATGAGAGAGACACAAAGAGACATGAGAGAAACAAGAGACACAAGAGAGACAAAGAGACATGAGAGACAGAGACACGAGAGACACAAAGAGACATCAGAGAGACACAAAGAGACATGAGAGAAACAAGAGACACAAGAGAGACAAAGAGACATGAGAGAAACAAGAGAGACATGAGACAGACAGGAGAGACACAAAGAGACATGAGAGACATAATGAGACATGAAACAAGAGAGACAAAGAGACATGAGAGACAGAGACACAGAGACACAGAGAGACAGAGACATGAGACACAGAGAGACAGAGACACAGAGAGACAGAGACATGAGACACAGAGACAGAGAGACACAGAGAGACAGAGACATGAGACACAGAGAGACAGAGACACAGAGAGACAGAGACACAGAGCCACAGAGACACAGAGAGGCAGAGACACAGAGAGACAGAGACACAGAGAGAGACAGAGACACAGAGACACAGAGAGGCAGAGACACAGAGAGGCAGAGACACAGAGAGACAGAGACACAGAGACACAGAGAGGCAGAGACACAGAGACACAGAGAGGCAGAGACACAGAGAGGCAGAGACACAGAGACACAGAGAGGCAGAGACACAGAGAGACAGAGACATGAGACACAGAGCCACAGAGACAGAGCCACAGAGAGACAGAGACACAGAGCCACAGAGAGACAGAGACACAGAGAGACAGAGACACAGAGACATGAGACACAGAGACACAGAGCCACAGAGAGACAGAGACACAGAGAGACAGAGAGACAGAGAGACAGAGACATGAGACACAGAGACACAGAGCCACAGAGACAGAGCCACAGAGAGACAGAGACACAGAGCCACAGAGAGACAGAGACACAGAGACACAGAGACACAGAGACACAGAGACATGAGACACAGAGACACAGAGCCACAGAGAGACAGAGACACAGAGAGACAGAGACATGAGACACAGAGAGACAGAGACACAGAGAGACAGAGACACAGAGAGACAGAGACAGAGACACAGAGAGACAGAGACACGAGACACAGAGAGACAGAGACACAGAGCCACAGAGAGACAGAGACACAGAGAGACAGAGACACAGAGAGACAGAGACACAGACACAGAGAGACAGAGACACAGAGAGACAGAGACACAGAGAGACAGAGACACAGACACAGAGACACAGAGAGACAGAGACACAGAGAGACAGAGACACAGAGACACAGAGACACAGAGACACAGAGACAGAGACACAGAGACACAGAGAGACAGAGACACAGAGAGACAGAGACACAGAGACAGAGACACAGAGACAGACACAGAGACAGAGACACAGAGACAGAGAGACAGAGACACAGAGACAGAGACAGAGACACAGAGAGACAGAGACACAGAGAGACAGAGACACAGAGACACAGAGAGACAGAGAGACAGAGACACAGAGACAGAGACACAGAGACAGAGACACAGAGAGACAGAGACACAGAGACACAGAGACACAGAGACAGAGAGACACAGAGACACAGAGACACAGAGACAGAGACACAGAGACACAGAGACACAGAGACACAGAGACACAGAGACACAGAGACACAGAGACACAGAGACAGAGACACACAGACACAGAGACACAGAGACACAGAGACACAGAGACACAGAGACACAGAGACAGAGACACAGAGACACAGAGCCGTGCAGTAAACCGGAGCTCCACATCTCGTCTCCCGGCTGAGGCCTCGTGTCAGATTTGCGTTTTTTCCCCTCCCTCTGAAACCACACGACGAAACTGAACTGGTACAAATTTAACTTTAATATTTCACCAAAAAAAAAACAATCAATAAAATAATGCTTTAATTATAATGAACTGTTCATGGAAAAACTCCACCTGCCACCAGCAGAGGGAGACAAACCCTCCACACCCGATTAAAGACAGAAGAAAACGTGTTAAAACTTGGCAAAAATGAGATTCGACATGGATTAAAATGATGAAAACGTGTTAAAAAAAGGCTGGAGGCCGGTGCCGGATCGGCCCAAGAGTCCTTCACGTGCAGAGGGTTAAACGAAGGATTAAAAATGAGTAAAAAGTCCAGAGTTGTTTAAAAGGGTAAAAGTTGGCGAAGGCGTTGGCGCGAGTCGTCGGCGGGACGTCAGATGAGGACGCTGGACACGGGGACCCGGGTGGAACGGCCGCTCTTTGGGACCACGATGGGTTCATCATCTGAAAGAGGAGGACACTCGGGTCAGACGGTTCAGAGTCTTTATCAGCAAATAAATGTCACAAAAACACGACTTGGTCCAGAAGCAAATAAAACGACTTCCACAGATATAATTCATAACGTACAAACAGGAATGGAACAAGTGTCTTTGCTTAAACGAATAATACTGATGCAGAAATAGCAACAACAAAAAATCATAAAACAATTAAACGCGACATGAAACAGCTCATCAATTCTAAACTTATACATTCATCACATTATTTGTATTTTTTGTATTTATTTATTTATGAAGGGACAGTGTTTATCAAAACAGGAATATATGGAAAAATCACATATCTGTAAATACGCAGGATTATAGCCAAAGCTAATTTCCATCCTCAGTCCTGCTGGTGTGAACCAGCCACACGACCCCCACAGTTCATAAAAACATTACAAAAAATATAATTTCCACATACAAAGATATACTAATATTAGTCAATTCATACACTCATTCAATCATAACCACACGCTGCACTCACCACAAAGCAGATGCAACCGCATTAACAACAAAGTGACAATATCTAATATAAGGTGCCAATCACTTCATTATCTCGACCTATTCATATAATTCACTTTCATTCATATCCACACGGCATCACACACTACAGATTATAATTTACCACATTAAAGTTAAAGTGCTTCTCCGTTCACAGACCAATTCATGAGGTTTCATTTCACATATCCAAATACTATCACACATACTTCAGAGCAGAATTTACAATGCTGAAACTACAGAAGTGAACAAATCAGTTTGAGTCTAATGTGGACAGTTTTGGTTTTCCAACAGCCATGACTTGAGTTGTTGAGAGAAAGAGCCGAGTGTGGGCAGCTCTCGTATTACTGCCGGAATAGTGCTCCAGGTTTGAGAGGCTCGAAAAGAGAATCCTGCTTGTCCAAAGGTGCTTTTTCTAGATGGGATTACACAGTCACCTCTGGAAGTTGCTCTTGTAGCTCTATTATGACTTTTTTTGACAAATTCCTGGAGTGAGGTGGGAGCCAGTCCATGTAGAATTTTGTAAACAAGGGTGCAGTCTGCGAGTTTGATCATATTGCCGCAGCTTAATATGTTGTATTTTTTCAGAATTAAACAATGATGATGAGTCTTTGGTTTTCTATCAAGAATTTTTAATGCTTGTTTGTATATGGTTTCAATAGGTTTCAGAGTCGTCTTCATGCTGACGCCCAGCTCGTCATACAGTATGTCAAGTGTGGGACAATCATTGAATTAAAGTATAGATTAGCTGTTTCTGTTGTTAGGCTGTCTCTTATGTGCTTAAAATTAGACAAATTGAATTTCATTTTGTTAACAACTTTGTTAATATGTTGTTTAAAGTTGAGTTTGGAGTCAATGGTGACTCCAAGATACTTAAATTCGTTAACTGTTCGAATTATTGTTCCGTTAATCAATATTGGAGGATTATCTTCACTAATGATACTTTTAGAAAAAAACATGCTAACAGTTTTTGATACATTTAGGATCAGATGTGACCTTTGCATCATTCAGAAACTTTACTCATAGCAGATGTTAATTCTTGAGCAGCTTGAGCTTTGTTTTTTGCATGTACATAGAGAACTGCGTCATCTGCACATAATTGACACTGCACATTCGGTGGACAGCTATCTGGAAAGTCTATTATGATGATACAAATCGAGAGACGACTGAGGCGATTCCACTGCTCTACAAGAAGTGAGTTTAAGAGTTCTGAACAGTTTACAGAGTCCTGCAGCTGATGCAGTTTTACCGACTCCGGATCGAACAGATGAACCTTCAGCAGGATTTTCTGTGAGGATTGTGTCTTCTCTGTGTTTGTCTGAAGTGTGAGGAGACGACTGAAGTCCTGAGGTTTGCCTGTTAAAGCCTTTCAGGACATAGTGAAGGAAACTGAACCTGCGTTTACAAACCAACAGATCTGAGACGAGCCCGTGTGTGTTTGGGGATTTGTGACACTGTTCCTCACAAATGTGTTTATTCTGTTTGTTTCTGGACCAAGAAACGGATTTGTGAACAGATATTTATTTGTTATTTGTTTTGGGTCTTTGTTGAGGGTTAAAAATAAAAGCAGGAAATCTGAAGAGTCTGAACGTTTAAACTTAGAATTAAAGCTTTTTTTACCTGTACTTTTTTAGACAAAAGAAAATGATGAATAAATAAAGGTCTTAAAGACGCCGCACGACTTCGGTCTGAAACTATTTTTACACATGCGACAAAAGTGTAAACCACAGACACGAGGAGAATCTGAGGGCGTCCTGACGCACGGCGGTCCCTAAGATGGCGTCCTGACGCACGGCGGTCCCTAAGATGGCGTCCTGACGCACGGCGGTCCCTAAGATGGCGTCCTGACGCACGGCGGTCCCTAAGATGGCGTCCTGGCCTTGGCGGTCCCAAGATGGCGTCCTGGCGCCGGCGGTCCCTAAGATGGCGTCCTGACGCCTGGCGGTCCCAAGATGGCGTCCTGACGCACGGCGGTCCCCAAGATGGCGTCTGGCGCAGCGGTCCCTAAGATGGCGTCCTGACGCACGGCGGTCCCTAAGATGGCGTCCTGACGCACGGCGGTCCCTAAGATGGCGTCCTGACGCACGGCGGTCCCTAAGATGGCGTCCTGACGCACGGCGGTCCCTAAGATGGCGTCCTGACGCACGGCGGTCCCTAAGATGGCGTCCTGACGCACGGCGGTCCCTAAGATGGCGTCCTGTGACACGGCGGTCCCTAAGATGGCGTCCTCAGGCACGGCGGTCCCTAAGATGGCGTCCTCAGGCACGGCGGTCCCTAAGATGGCGTCCTGACGCACGGCGGTCCCTAAGATGGCGTCCTGGCGCTGGCGGTCCCTAAGATGGCGTCCTGACGCACGGCGGTCCCTAAGATGGCGTCCTGTGACACGGCGGTCCCTAAGATGGCGTCCTGACGCACGGCGGTCCCTAAGATGGCGTCCTGACGCACGGCGGTCCCTAAGATGGCGTCCTGACGCACGGCGGTCCCTAAGATGGCGTCCTGACGCACGGCGGTCCCTAAGATGGCGTCCTGACGCACGGCGGTCCCTAAGATGGCGTCCTGACGCACGGCGGTCCCCAAGATGGCGTCCTGACGCACAGCGGTCCCTAAGATGGCGTCCTGACGCACGGCGGTCCCTAAGATGGCGTCCTGTGACACGGCGGTCCCTAAGATGGCGTCCTGACGCATGGCGGTCCCTAAGATGGCGTCCTGTGACACGGCGGTCCCTAAGATGGAGTCCTGAAACACGGCGGTCCTTAAGATGGCGTCCTGTGACACGGCGGTCCCTAAGATGGCGTCCTGTGACACGGCGGTCCCTAAGATGGCGTCCTGACGCACGGCGGTCCCTAAGATGGCGTCCTGACGCACGGCGGTCCCCAAGATGGCGTCCTGACGCACGGCGGTCCCCAAGATGGCGTCCTGACGCACGGCGGTCCCTAAGATGGCGTCCTGACGCACGGCGGTCCCTAAGATGGCGTCCTGACGCACGGCGGTCCCTAAGATGGCGTCCTGACGCACGGCGGTCCCTAAGATGGCGTCCTGTGACACGGCGGTCCCTAAGATGGCGTCCTGACGCACGGCGGTCCCTAAGATGGCGTCCTGTGACACGGCGGTCCCTAAGATGGCGTCCTGACGCATGGCGGTCCCTAAGATGGCGTCCTGTGACACGGCGGTCCCTAAGATGGCGTCCTGACGCATGGCGGTCCCTAAGATGGCGTCCTGAAACACGGCGGTCCCTAAGATGGCGTCCTGACGCACGGCGGTCCCTAAGATGGCGTCCTGAAACACGGCGGTCCCTAAGATGGCGTCCTGAAACACGGCGGTCCCTAAGATGGCGTCCTGTGACACGGCGGTCCCTAAGATGGCGTCCTGACGCACGGCGGTCCCTAAGATGGCGTCCTGACGCACGGCAGTCCCTAAGATGGCGTCCTGACGCACGGCGGTCCCTAAGATGGCGTCCTGAAACACGGCGGTCCCTAAGATGGCGTCCTGAAACACGGCGGTCCCTAAGATGGCGTCCTGTGACACGGCGGTCCCTAAGATGGCGTCCTGTGACACGGCGGTCCCTAAGATGGCGTCCTGACACATGGCGGTCCCTAAGATGGCGTCCTGAAACACGGCGGTCCCTAAGATGGCGTCCTGACGCATGGCGGTCCCTAAAATGGCGTCCTGACGCACGGCGGTCCCTAAGATGGCGTCCTGTGACACGGCGGTCCCTAAGATGGCGTCCTGACGCATGGCGGTCCCTAAGATGGCGTCCTGAAACACGGCGGTCCCTAAGATGGCGTCCTGTGACACGACGGTCCCTAAGATGGCGTCCTGTGACACGGCGGTCCCTAAGATGGCGTCCTGTGACACGGCGGTCCCTAAGATGGCGTCCTGACACATGGCGGTCCCTAAGATGGCGTCCTGAAACACGGCGGTCCCTAAGATGGCGTCCTGACGCATGGCGGTCCCTAAAATGGCGTCCTGACGCACGGCGGTCCCTAAGATGGCGTCCTGTGACACAGCGGTCCCTAAGATGGCGTCCTGACGCATGGCGGTCCCTAAGATGGCGTCCTGAAACACGGCGGTCCCTAAGATGGCGTCCTGACGCACGGCGGTCCCTAAGATGGCGTCCTGACGCACGGCGGTCCCTAAGATGGCGTCCTGAAACACGGCAGTCCCTAAGATGGCGTCCGTACCTGAGGCGTTGTAGTTCTCGGCGCGTTTTCGGTCCGTCTCGATGAACAGCGCCGTGGCGAGGAAGAATCCTCCTCCGATGACGGCGATGAAGGCGCAGAGGAGGAGCGAGAGCTGCAGGGAGCGGAACTGCCACAGGAACGACTGCTCCCGACGGAGAGAGTCCGAGACCTGAGGAGAGACCAGGACCAGGACTGAACCAGGACCAAACCAGGGCCGAACCAGGGCCGAACCAGGACCGAACCAGGACCGAACCAGGACCGAACCAGGGCTGAACCAGGGCCGAGCCAGGGCCAAACCAGGGCCGAACCAGGACCGAACCAGGACCGAACCAGGACCGAACCAGGACCGAACCAGGGCTGAACCAGGGCCGAGCCAGGGCCAAACCAGGACCGAATCAGGACCGAACCAGGACCGAACCAGGTCTAAACCAGGACCGAACCAGGACTAAACCAGGTCTAAACCAGGACTAAACCAGGATAGAACCAGGACTAAACCAGGTCTAAACCAGGACTAAACTAGGATTAAACCAGGACTAAACCAGGACTAAACCAGGACTGACCCAGGAAGAAATCAGGACTAAACCGAAACTGAACCAGGTCTGAACCAGGTCTAAACCGGGACTGAACCAGGTCTAAACCAGGACTAAACCAGGACTAAACCAGGTCTGAAACAGGACTGAACCAGGACTAAATCAGGACTAAATCGGGACTGAACCAGGTCTGAACCAGGACCGAACCAGGACTGAACCAGGACTGAACCAGGTCTAAACCAGGACCAAACCAGGACCAAACCAGGACTAAACCAGGACTAAACCAGGACTAAACCAGGACTGACCCAGGATTAAATCAGGACTAAACCGGGACTGAACCAGGTCTGAACCAGGTCTAAACCGGGACTGAACCAGGACTGCACCAGGATTAACCAGGTCTAAAACAGGCCCGAACCAGGTCTAAACCAGGACTAAACCGGGACTGAACCAGGACTGCACCAGGATTAACCAGGTCTAAAACAGGTCTTAACCAGGTCTAAACCAGGACTGACCACTCCGATGAGGTAGGGACTCCCTGCGTCTCCGAGGAGGTGAGACACGACGATCTGCAGAGCCTCAGCGGTCGATCTGCGGGTCGGGACCACCACGTACTGCAAACACACAGATTATTTACACTACAGTATGTTTACAGTGGCTCGCTGAGGAGCACTCACGCCTCACAACAAGAAGGTTCCGGGCCTTTCTCTGTGGAGTTTGCATGTTCTCCCTGGATGGGTTTCCATAACATGCAGCGCCCTGAGCTAAGATCAACCCCTAAACCCCACCCTAACCCCAACCCCAACCCAACCCCAACACTAACCCCAACACTAACCCCAACACTAACCCCAACACTAACCCCAACCCTAACCCCAACACTAACCTCAACACCAACACTAACCCTAACCCCAACCCCAACACTAACCCCAACCCCAACACTAACCTCAACCCCAACACCAACACTAACCCCAACCCCAACACTAACCCTAAACCCCACCCCAACCCCAACCCTAACCCCAACCCCAACACTAACCCCAACCTCAACACTAACCCCAACCCAACCCCAACACTAACCCCAACACTAACCTCAACCCCAACACCAACACTAACCCCAACCCCAACACTAACCCTAACCCCAACCCCAACACTAACCCCAACCTCAACACTAACCTCACCCCAACCCCAACCCTAACCCCAACCCCAACACTAACCCCAACCTCAACACTAACCCCAACCCAACCCCAACACTAACCCCAACCCCAACACTAACCCCAACCCAACACTAACCCTAACCCCAACCCCAACCCAACCCCAACACTAACACCAACCCCAACCCAACCCTAACCCCAACCCCAACACTAACACCAACCCCAACACTAACACCAACCCCAACCCAACCCCCAACCCAACCCCAACACTAACCTCAACCCAACACTAACCCTAACCCCAACCCCAACCCAACCCCAACCCCAACACTAACACCAACACCAACCCAACCCTAAACCCCAACCCAACCCCAACACTAAACCTAACCCCAACCCTAACCCCAACACTAACCCCAACCCCAACCCAACCCCCAACCCAACCCCAACACTAACCCCAACCCCAACACTAACCTCAACCCAACACTAACCCTAACCCCAACCCCAACCCAACCCCAACACTAACACCAACACCAACCCAACCCTAAACCCCAACCCAACCCCAACCCAACCCCAACACTAACCCTAACCCCAACCCTAACCCCAACCCAACCCCAACACTAACCCTAACCCCAACCCTAACCCCAACCCCAACCCCAACACTAACCCCAACCCCAACACTAACCCCAACCCCAACACTAACCCCAACCCCAACACTAACCCCGACCCCAACCCCAACACTAACCCCGACCCCAACCCAACTCCAACACCAACCCCGACCCCAACACTAACCCCAACCCCAACACCAACCCTAACCCCAACCCCAACCCTAACCCCAACCCCAACACTAACCCCAACCCTAACCCCAACCCTAACCCCAACCCCAACACTAACCCCAACCCCAACACTAACCCCAACACTAACCCCAACACTAACCCCGCCGGAAGAACACGCACGAGTGGATGGATAAAACAGAAGGATCTTGTTCACTCACTGATTCTACAATAACAGTTAAACATTTATTTCATGATGTCGATATTAGCGTAGATCAGGGGTCGGCGCCTTTAACACTCAAAGAGCCGTTTGGAGCGTCTCCCACAGAAAATAAAACACCTGCGGAGCCACAAAAACACTGCATATGACTTTTTTTACCTGTCGCTCTGTATAAAAGACTATAGTGTGTTGCATTTATGAAATCAATGAAAATACAACACAAATAATCCACTGAGTCGTGTCCTTTAGTCCAACAGAAGCTGAAGCATCAGCACTGAGCTGTTTTCTGCACAGTTTATGCAAATGAGGTTTAAGTTTTGTTTCTCTAAAACAGAAACAAATGTGCCAAAGCTGCATTAAACACATTATTACTAAATGTCTATTTGAGTCCTGCTTGTAGGAAATAAAAATCCAAGATTAAATTATCCACCTGCAGCAAACCAAAAATGCGTCTGCTTCTGTGTTAATGAATCTGCCCACGAAGCTTTAAACTTTTTTCTTGGGTTTGTCCATCATTTACCTGCAGGGGTCAAAAATCTGAATAAATCTGCTGGTGCAGTGAGTCCGGGCGGGACACGTGTCGCACGTCGAGGCTTTGACGCATATTTTGAGCAACAAAAACATTAAAACTGTTTTATTTGAATGTTACACGATGACCATTATCTACAAATTTAGAATTACATTTAAAAACGAACGAACTAAAATAATAATATGTAATTAAATATTATTTATTTATTTTCCAAAGTCACTGGAGCCACAACAGAAGCAGGAAAGAGGAAAGAGGCTCCAGAGCCGAGAGATTTGTGCAGTTAGAATTAAATCAGTCTGAGTCTGAGGTCTAAACCAGGACTAAACCAGGTCTAAACCAGGTCTAAACCAGGACTAAACCAGGTCTAAACCAGGACTAAACCAGGACTAAACCAGGTCTAAACCAGGACTAAACCAGGACTAAACCAGGACTAAACCAGGACTAAACCAGGTCTAAACCAGGACTAAACCAGGACTAAACCAGGACTAAACCAGGTCTAAACCAGGTCTAAACCAGGACTAAACCAGGTCTAAACCAGGTCTAAACCAGGACTAAACCAGGTCTAAACCAGGACTAAACCAGGACTAAACCAGGTCTAAACCAGGACTAAACCAGGACTAAACCAGGTCTAAACCAGGACTAAACCAGGACTAAACCAGGACTAAACCAGGACTAAACCAGGTCTAAACCAGGTCTAAACCAGGACTAAACCAGGTCTAAACCAGGACTAAACCAGGACTAAACCAGGTCTAAACCAGGACTAAACCAGGACTAAACCAGGTCTAAACCAGGACTAAACCAGGACTAAACCAGGACTAAACCAGGACTAAACCAGGACTAAACCAGGACTAAACCAGGTCTAAACCAGGACTAAACCAGGTCTAAACCAGGACTAAACCAGGACTAAACCAGGACTAAACCAGGTCTAAACCAGGACTAAACCAGGACTAAACCAGGTCTAAACCAGGACTAAACCAGGACTAAACCAGGTCTAAACCAGGACTAAACCAGGACTAAACCAGGACTAAACCAGGTCTAAACCAGGACTAAACCAGGACTAAACCAGGTCTAAACCAGGACTAAACCAGGACTAAACCAGGTCTAAACCAGGACTAAACCAGGACTAAACCAGGTCTAAACCAGGACTAAACCAGGACTAAACCAGGTCTAAACCAGGACTAAACCAGGACTAAACCAGGACTAAACCAGGACTAAACCAGGACTAAACCAGGTCTAAACCAGGACTAAACCAGGACTAAACCAGGTCTAAACCAGGACTAAACCAGGACTAAACCAGGTCTAAACCAGGACTAAACCAGGACTAAACCAGGACTAAACCAGGACTAAACCAGGTCTAAACCAGGACTAAACCAGGACTAAACCAGGACTAAACCAGGTCTAAACCAGGACTAAACCAGGTCTAAACCAGGACTAAACCAGGACTAAACCAGGACTAAACCAGGTCTAAACCAGGTCTACAGAGGGTTTTCTCACCAGGAGGATGTCGGCTACAATGGCCCAGTTCATGGACAAAAACGTTTCTCCGAGGAAGATGAAAATCTGAAGAGACAAGAACAAATGCGTCAGATGCCCTCCCCGTGCGTCAGATGCCCTCCCCGTGCGTCAGATGCCCTCCCCGTGCGTCAGATGCCCTCCCCGTGCGTCAGATGCCCTCCCCGTGCGTCAGATGCCCTCCCGTGCGTCAGATGCCCTCCCGTGCGTCAGATGCCCTCCCCGTGCGTCAGATGCCCTCCCGTGCGTCATATGCCCTCCCGTGCGTCAGATGCCCTCCCCGTGCGTCAGATGCCCTCCCCGTGCGTCAGATGCCCTCCCGTGCGTCAGATGCCCTCCCCGTGCGTCAGATGCCCTCCCCGTGAGTCAGATGCCCTCCCCGTGCGTCAGATGCCCTCCCCGTGTGTCAGATGCCCTCCCGTCCTCACGTAGGTGGCGATGGTGGACAGCTCGGCGGTCACGATGGCGAGGTAGAGGAAGGGCGCCGACAGGAGCAGCCCTGCCGCACACACCAGGGGGTCGGCTCTCTGCGTGCGGCTCCTCAGGGCCCGGCTCACCTGGACCCCGCTGGCCACGCCCAAGATCCCTGACACACAGGTGATGGCGCCGAACACCAGGCTGCAACAAAACCAGGACTGAGCCAGGACTGAGCCAGGACTGAGCCAGGACTGAGCCAGGACTAGACCAGGACTGAGCCAGGACTGAGCCAGGACTGAGCCAGGACTGAGCCAGGACTGAGCCAGGACTGAGCCAGGACTGAGCCAGGACTGAGCCAGGACTAGACCAGGACTAGACCAGGACTAGACCAGGACTGAGCCAGGACTGAGCCAGGACTGAGCCAGGTCTAAACCAGGACTAAGTACTATCTGCTAAGTAGTAGCACCAGTAGCTGTAGTAGTAGTACACTTTAATAGTAGTAGTAGTCATAGTAGTAGCAGTAGTAGTACACAGTAGTACTCGTAGTAGTAGTAGTAGTAGTAGTACTCGTTACCTCTGTAAGGAGGCGCAGCAGTAGCAGTAGTACACAGTCGTAGTACTCTGTAGTAGTAGTACTCTGTAGTAGCAGTAGTGGTAGTAGTACTCAGTAGTAGTAGTACACAGTCGTAGTAGTACTTTAGTAGTAGTAGTACTCTGTAGTACTCGTTACCTCTGAGAGGAGGCGCACTGCTGCTCGTCACACGGAGTCCTCGCTCCAGAGAAAATGGCGGCTCTGAGGAGGAAGGTCGGCGCCCACAGAGCGAGAGACCCGGTGACAAACGCCACGGCGGTGAATCCGAACGTGGACAGGACGAAACTACGACTGAGAGAAGAGGGTCAGGTCTGCGGAGGGGCGAGTACGACTGAGAGAGGAGGGTCAGGTCTGCGGAGGGGCGAGTACGACTGAGAGAGGAGGGTCAGGTCTGCGGAGGGGCGAGTACGACTGAGAGAGGAGGGTCAGGTCTGTGGAGAGGCGAGCCGTGTGTGTGTTACAGGAGTGTAGGGGTCAGATCTGTGGAGAGGCGAGCCGTGTGTGTGTTACAGGAGTGTAGGGGTCAGATCTGTGGAGAGGCGAGCCGTGTGTGTGTGTGTTATAGGGGTGTAGGGGTCAGATCTGTGGAGAGGCGAGCCGTGTGTGTGTGTTACAGGAGTGTAGGGGTCAGATCTGTGGAGAGGCGAGCCGTGTGTGTGTGTGTGTTACAGGAGTGTAGGGGTCAGATCTGTGGAGAGGCGAGCCGTGTGTGTGTGTGTTATAGGGGTGTAGGGGTCAGATCTGTGGAGAGGCGAGCCGTGTGTGTGTTACAGGAGTGTAGGGGTCAGATCTGTGGAGAGGCGAGCCGTGTGTGTGTGTTACAGGAGTGTAGGGGTCAGATCTGTGGAGAGGCGAGCCGTGTGTGTGTGTGTTATAGGGGTGTAGGGGTCAGATCTGTGGAGAGGCGAGCCGTGTGTGTGTGTGTGTTACAGGAGTGTAGGGGTCAGATCTGTGGAGAGGCGAGCCGTGTGTGTGTGTGTTATAGGGGTGTAGGGGTCAGATCTGTGGAGAGGCGAGCCGTGTGTGTGTGTGTTACAGGAGTGTAGGGGTCAGATCTGTGGCGAGGCGAGCCGTGTGTGTGTGTTACAGGAGTGTAGGTGACAGATCTGTGGAGAGGCGAGCCGTGTGTGTGTGTGTGTTATAGGAGTGTAGGGGTCAGATCTGTGGAGAGGCGAGCCGTGTGTGTGTGTGTTATAGGAGTGTAGGGGTCAGATCTGTGGAGAGGCGAGCCGTGTGTGTGTTATAGGAGTGTAGGGGTCAGATCTGTGGAGAGGCGAGCCGTGTGTGTGTTATAGGAGTGTAGGGGTCAGATCTGTGGAGAGGCGAGCCGTGTGTGTGTTACAGGAGTGTAGGGGTCAGATCTGTGGAGAGGCGAGCCGTGTGTGTGTGTGTGTGTTACAGGAGTGTAGGGGTCAGATCTGTGGAGAGGCGAGCCGTGTGTGTGTTATAGGAGTGTAGGGGTCAGATCTGTGGAGAGGCGAGCCGTGTGTGTTATAGGAGTGTAGGGGTCAGATCTGTGGAGGCGAGCCGTGTGTGTGTGTTACAGGAGTGTAGGGGTCAGATCTGTGGAGAGGCGAGCCGTGTGTGTTACAGGAGTGTAGGGGTCAGATCTGTGGAGAGGCGAGCCGTGTGTGTGTGTTACAGGAGTGTAGGGGTCAGATCTGTGGAGAGGCGAGCCGTGTGTGTGTTACAGGAGTGTAGGGGTCAGATCTGTGGAGAGGCGAGCCGTGTGTGTGTGTTACAGGAGTGTAGGGGTCAGATCTGTGGAGAGGCGAGCCGTGTGTGTGTTACAGGAGTGTAGGGGTCAGATCTGTGGAGAGGTGAGCCGTGTATGTGTTACAGGAGTGTAGGGGTCAGATCTGTGGGGATGCGAGCCGTGTATGTGTTACAGGAGTGTAGGGGTCAGATCTGTGGGGAGGCGAGCCGTGTATGTGTTACAGGAGTGTAGGGGTCAGATCTGTGGAGAGGCGAGCCGTGTGTGTTATAGGAGTGTAGGGGTCAGATCTGTGGAGAGGCGAGCCGTGTGTGTGTGTTACAGGAGTGTAGGGGTCAGATCTGTGGCGAGGCGAGCCGTGTGTGTGTGTTACAGGAGTGTAGGGGTCAGATCTGTGGAGAGGCGAGCCGTGTGTGTGTGTTACAGGAGTGTAGGGGTCAGATCTGTGGAGAGGTGAGCCGTGTGTGTTACAGGAGTGTAGGGGTCAGATCTGTGGGGATGCGAGCCGTGTGTGTGTGTTACAGGAGTGTAGGGGTCAGATCTGTGGAGAGGCGAGCCGTGTGTGTTATAGGAGTGTAGGGGTCAGATCTGTGGAGAGGCGAGCCGTGTGTGTGTGTTACAGGAGTGTAGGGGTCAGATCTGTGGTGAGGCGAGCCGTGTGTGTGTGTTACAGGAGTGTAGGGGTCAGATCTGTGGAGAGGCGAGCCGTGTGTGTGTGTGTTACAGGAGTGTAGGGGTCAGATCTGTGGAGAGGCGAGCCGTGTGTGCGTCTCACTTCTTGCGCAGCGCCTGCAGGTCCTGGGTCCAGCTCGTGTGGTGCAGCTGTTCCTCGGATCGTTCCTCCACGGCTCCACGTTTCGGCTCCTGAACCACGAACAGGAGCAACAGCACCGCCACCAGGCCGAGCCCGGGAGTGACCTGAGGGAAACCAGGGCTAAACCAGGGCTAAACCAGGTCTGAACCAGGGCTAAACCAGGTCTGAACCAGGGCTAAACCAGGTCTGAACCAGGGCTAAACCAGGTCTGAACCAGGGCTAAACCAGGTCTGAACCAGGGCTAAACCAGGTCTGAACCAGGTCTGAACCAGGGCTAAACCAGGTCTGAACCAGGGCTAAACCAGGTCTGAACCAGGGCTAAACCAGGGCTAAACCAGGTCTGAACCAGGGCTAAACCAGGTCTGAACCAGGACTAAACCAGGGCTAAACCAGGTCTGAACCAGGGCTAAACCAGGTCTGAACCAGGGCTAAACCAGGTCTGAACCAGGGCTAAACCAGGGCTAAACCAGGTCTGAACCAGGGCTAAACCAGGTCTGAACCAGGGCTAAACCAGGTCTGAACCAGGGCTAAACCAGGGCTAAACCAGGTCTGAACCAGGGCTAAACCAGGTCTGAACCAGGGCTAAACCAGGTCTGAACCAGGGCTAAACCAGGGCTAAACCAGGTCTGAACCAGGGCTAAACCAGGTCTAAACCAGGTCTGAACCAGGACTAAACCAGGGCTAAACCAGGTCTGAACCAGGGCTAAACCAGGTCTGAACCAGGACTAAACCAGGTCTGAACCAGGGCTAAACCAGGGCTAAACCAGGGCTAAACCAGGTCTGAACCAGGGCTAAACCAGGTCTGAACCAGGTCTGAACCAGGACTAAACAAGGGCTAAACCAGGGCTAAACCAGGGCTAAACCAGGTCTGAACCAGGACTAAACCAGGGCTAAACCAGGTCAGAACCAGGTCTGAACCAGGACTAAACAAGGGCTAAACCAGGGCTAAACCAAGTCTAAACCAGGTCTGAACCAGGGCTAAACCAGGGCTAAACCAGGTCTGAACCAGGTCTGAACCAGGGCTAAACCAGGTCGGAACCAGGTCGGAACCAGGGCTGAACTAGGGCTAAACAAGGTCTGAACCAGGTCTGAACCAGGTCTAAACCAGGTCTGAACCAGGTCTAAACCAGGACTAAACCAGGTCTGAACCAGGACTAAGCCAGGGCTAAACCAGGGCTAAGCCAGGGCTAAACCAGGGCTAAACCAGGTCTAAACCAGGGCTAAACCAGGGCTAAACCAGGTCTGAACCAGGGCTAAACCAGGTCTGAACCAGGGCTAAACCAGGGCTAAACCAGGTCTGAACCAGGGCTAAACCAGGTCTAAACCAGGTCTGAACCAGGACTAAACCAGGGCTAAACCAGGTCTGAACCAGGGCTAAACCAGGTCTGAACCAGGACTAAACCAGGTCTGAACCAGGGCTAAACCAGGGCTAAACCAGGGCTAAACCAGGTCTGAACCAGGGCTAAACCAGGTCTGAACCAGGTCTGAACCAGGACTAAACAAGGGCTAAACCAGGGCTAAACCAGGGCTAAACCAGGTCTGAACCAGGACTAAACCAGGGCTAAACCAGGTCAGAACCAGGTCTGAACCAGGACTAAACAAGGGCTAAACCAGGGCTAAACCAAGTCTAAACCAGGTCTGAACCAGGGCTAAACCAGGGCTAAACCAGGTCTGAACCAGGTCTGAACCAGGGCTAAACCAGGTCGGAACCAGGTCGGAACCAGGGCTGAACTAGGGCTAAACAAGGTCTGAACCAGGTCTGAACCAGGTCTAAACCAGGTCTGAACCAGGTCTAAACCAGGACTAAACCAGGTCTGAACCAGGACTAAGCCAGGGCTAAACCAGGGCTAAGCCAGGGCTAAACCAGGGCTAAACCAGGTCTAAACCAGGGCTAAACCAGGGCTAAACCAGGTCTAAACCAGGTCTAAACCAGGTCTAAACCAGGTCTAAACCAGGTCTAAACCAGGTCTAAACCAGTGCTTGAGTGGAACTAAAACCAGAATAACCGTAGTGGTTTCCTGAGGTACTCACCCTGAGCGCCCAGTGCCAGTCGTGAGCGGCCTGACTGACCTGTGACCCCACGATGTACCCGAGACCACTGCAAACACAAACACAAACGTCAGACACAGGGAGAACATGCAAACAAACATGCCGTTAGACACAGGGAGAACACGCAAACAAACATGCAGTTAGACACAGGGAGAACACGCAAACAAACACCGTCAGACACAGGAAGAACACGCAAACAAACACCGTCAGACACAGGAAGAACACGCAAACAAACACACGCCAGACACAGGGAGAACACGCAAACAAACACCGTCAGACACAGGAAGAACATGCAAACAAACACACGTCAGACACAGGGAGAACACGCAAACAAACACCGTCAGACACAGGAAGAACATGCAAACAAACACGCTGTCAGACACAGGGAGAACAGGACTAAACCAGGACTAAACCAGAACTAAACCAGGATTAAATCAGGACTAAACCAGGTCTAGACCAGGTGTGGCTCACCTGCCCACGGGGATGGCAAAGTAGAAGATCGAGAGCATGTTGGTGCGTTGGGTTTTCACGTACAGGTCGGCGATGATGGTCGGGGCGATGGTCGAGTAACTCGCCTCCCCAACGCCCACAAGCCCCCGGGTCACCAGGAGGGCCCAGAAGTGCTGAGGGCAGAACCAGGACTGAGACCGGGACTCAGACCGGGACTGAGACCGGGGCCGAGACCAGGACCGAGACCGGGACTGAGACCGGGACTGAGACCGGGACTGAGACCGGGGCTGAGACCAGGACCGAGACCGGGGCTGAGACCGGGACTGAGACCAGGACCGAGACCGGGGCTGAGACCGGGACCGAGACCGGGACCGAGACCGGGACCATTTTACTATGCAGTAAAGCTTTGTGGAGATCTCACTGTGGCAGTGAGTCTGTCAAGGCAACAAACTAGTGTAGTGATGGGGGCAAGTTCTGAACTAGTGTAGTGATGGGGGCAAGTTCTGAACTAGTGCAGTGATGGGGGCAAGTTCTGAACTAGTGCAGTGATGGGGCAAGTTCTGAACTAGTGCAGTGATGGGGGCAAGTTCTGAACTAGTGCAGTGATGGGGGCAAGTTCTGAACTAGTGCAGTGATGGGGGCAAGTTCTGAACTAGTGCAGTGATGGGGGCAAGTTCTGAACTAGTGTAGTGATGGGGGCAAGTTCTGAACTAGTGTAGTGATGGGGGCAAGTTCTGAACTAGTGCAGTGATGGGGGCAAGTTCTGAACTAGTGCAGTGATGGGGGCAAGTTCTGAACTAGTGTAGTGATGGGGGCAAGTTCTGAACTAGTGTAGTGATGGGGGCAAGTTCTGAACTAGTGCAGTGATGGGGCAAGTTCTGAACTAGTGCAGTGATGGGGGCAAGTTCTGAACTAGTGCAGTGATGGGGGCAAGTTCTGAACTAGTGCAGTGATGGGGGCAAGTTCTGAACTAGTGTATTGATGGGGGCAAGTTCTGAACTTCCACATAAAACACCAATTTGCTTCAGACTGAAGAAGCTTAACTCCACTTTAACCCATCTGACAACAGCCACGAGTCTAACAAACCAAACGCTCTGCCTGGTTCACTCATTAGTGTCTGGAAACGTTAGAAAACATCTTTATAAGCACCTCACACTTCCCTCTGCTGATTTCCCACTGCACAAAAGCCCAAAAGACTCGATCGTCGATGTCGTTTCTAATCCCGTTTATTTATGAGTGAATTTGATTTTTTGAAAAATGCTAAAAAATATTTCCCCGATTCATTTTCAGTTTCTCTTCTTCACCGTCAGTCGTCGATTCTCACTTGTTGCTTCTGGAGTCGACGATCGAGGTCTAAATAAGAACTAAACCGAGACTAAACTAAAACTAAGCCAGGACTGGACCGGGTCTAAGCCAGGACTGGACCGGGTCTAAGCCAGGACTGGACCGGGTCTAAACCAGGACTGGACCAGGTCTAAACCAAGACTGGACCGGGTCTAAACCAGGACTGGACCAGGTCTAAACCAGGACTGGACCAGGTCTAAACCAAGACTGGACCGGGTCTAAACCAGGACTGGACCAGGTCTAAACCAGGACTGGACCAGGTCTAAACCAGGACTGGACCAGGTCTAAGCCAGGACTGGACCGGGTCTAAGGCAGGACTGGACCGGGTCTAAGCCAGGACTGGACCGGGTCTAAGCCAGGACTGGACCGGGTCTAAACCAGGACTGGACCGGGTCTAAGCCAGGACTGGACCGGGTCTAAACCAGGACTGGACCGGGTCTAAACCAGGACCGGGTCTAAGCCAGGACTGGACCGGGTCTAAACCAGGACTGGACCGGGTCTAAACCAGGACCGGGTCTAAACCAGGACTGGACCGGGTCTAAACCAGGACCAGGTCTAAACCAGGACCGGGTCTGGGGCAGGACTGGACCGGGTCTAAGGCAGGACTGGACCAGGTCTAAACCAGGACCGGGTCTGGGGCAGGACCGGGTCTGAGGCAGGACTGAACCAGGTCCAAGACAGGACTGGACCGGGTCTAAACCAGGACCGGGTCTAAGCCAGGACTGGACCAGGTCTAAACCAGGACCGGGTCTGGGGCAGGACTGGACCGGGTCTAAACCAGGACCGGGTCTGGGGCAGGACCGGGTCTAAACCAGGACCGGGTCTGGGGCAGGACTGGACCGGGTCTAAGGCAGGACTGGACCAGGTCTAAGGCAGGACTGGACCGGGTCTAAACCAGGACCGGGTCTAAACCAGGACCGGGTCTGGGGCAGGACCGGGTCTAAACCAGGACCGGGTCTGGGGCAGGACTGGACCGGGTGTAAACCAGGACCGGGTCTGGGGCAGGACGGGGTCTGGGGCAGGACAGGACCGGGTCTGGGGCAGGCCCGGGTCTGGGGCAGGACTGGACCGGGTCTAAACCAGGACCGGGTCTGGGGCAGGACCGGGTCTAAACCAGGACCGGGTCTGGGGCAGGACTGGACCGGGTCTAAGGCAGGACTGGACCAGGTCTAAGGCAGGACTGGACCGGGTCTAAACCAGGACCGGGTCTAAACCAGGACCGGGTCTGGGGCAGGACCGGACCGGGTCTGGGGCAGGACCGGGTCTGGGGCAGGACCGGGTCTAAACCAGGACCGGGTTTAAACCAGGACCGGGTCTGGGGCAGGACAGGACCGGGTCTGGGGCAGGACAGGACCGGGTCTGGGGCAGGCCCGGGTCTGGGGCAGGACCGGGTCTGGGGCAGGACTGGGTCTAAACCAGGACCGGGTCTGGGGCAGGACCGGGTCTGGGGCAGGACTCACCTGTTTGGGGGTGAAGGAGCTGAGCAGAGTCACCAGGGACCAGAAGAGGATTCCCACGCTCATGATGTACTTCCTGTTGTAGCGGTCGCCGAGGTAACCGAAGCACGGAGCCAGGAACATGTAACTGCAGATGAAGACTGGAGAACACCAGCGCTCAGATGCTTTTGTACAAATATTTATTTATTTGAGCATCAGTAGAGTTTTTATCTAAAGAGTAGAGTTTTTTCTTGATCCTGTATTTCATTTACTTTTAATTATTGCAGTACATTTACATGAACACTGCAGTAATTAATACTTTTCAGTGCGGTCACTATCGCGCTCATATTTACATGAGTTACATTTCATTTTCCTCATTGACATATTTCATATTCACTTTTTTAGTTCAGTACATTTCCACGGTTCAGTACATTTTCTTATCGCGACACATTTTACATAATCATTGTGATACTTAATATGAATTTAACTTCATAACACATGAGTTCATCCATCAACTCCGGTGTATTTAACAAACATGTTTTCCTTGTAATTATGTCTGAAGTGGATTATGGTTTTGCTCGTTTTCTGCTCCAGATTCAGGGAGCTCCACAGTTTAACGCCTGTTATGGAAATGGAAAAACCTTTTTTCACTGTGCATATTTTTCGCAGCTTGAACTTGAGCTCAGGTCGTGTCCACCAGGTCTTTCAGTGAACAGTGACTGGATCTGCCTCGGCAGGAGTTTGTCGCTTTGGCTTTAAACGTTATTTGTGCTGTTTTAAATGTGACAAGATCGAATTTTATTTATTTTAAGGATTTTTGACTGTATGTGTTTGCAGTATCTGGCCTTATGAATCATCCTTTTGTAAAAGACGCAGTGATTGTAATGGACTTTTGTACGTTTCCCAGTACTTTTACTCTGACGAGGAAACTTTAGAGCACAGATCAGAAAACACACGAACCGTTTAGTACGAAAACAGAACATACATGAATTATTATTTTGTAACTCATATTTGTCTGAAATGATGAATAAACTTTGTGTTTAAAAGAGCAGAACTGCCCCACGGCTTCACTCACATCTCACTGGAACCACACGCTCAGGTTCATGTGATTTTATCATTGAAAAATAACAACGTGAAC
The DNA here is from genome assembly GCA_034769755.1 of Odontamblyopus lacepedii. Taxonomy (NCBI): domain Eukaryota; kingdom Metazoa; phylum Chordata; class Actinopteri; order Gobiiformes; family Gobiidae; genus Odontamblyopus; species Odontamblyopus lacepedii. The sequence continues at coordinate 2,502,329 of CM068351.1, forward strand.
ATCTCTGTTTGACTTAGTTTGACCTGGAGTCTGCGGCAGTGAGCGCAGAGCAGGGGGCGGGGACGGGGGGCGGGGACAGGGAGAGGGGGCGGGGACAGGGAGAGGGGGCGGGGACAGGGGGCGGGCACAGGGAGAGGGGGCGGGGACCGGGGGGCGGGCACAGGGAGAGGGGGCGGGGACAGGGGGTGGGTGAAACTTACATTCTCTGAGCTCAAGACGCAAATGCAGAACAAGCCTGGATTAGGCAAACATGCAGGAATCACTCGAAACACAACTAATGATGAGGGACACTGTTATAAGACCAAAAACCAGGACTAAACCAGGACTAAACCAGGACTAAACCAGGACTAAACCAGGACTAAACCAGGACTAAACCAGGACTGAACCCGGTCTTGAGTGTGTTACCTGTCTGGAGGAGGCCAGATTTTGAATCATCAATTTCAAAATAGTGTTCGATGTCGGGCAAAACTCCTGAGGAAAAAAAGAGACAAAAGTTAGAACAGAAAGTAGGACTAAACCCGGTCTAAACCAGGTCTAAACCCGGTCTAAACCCGGTCTAAACCCCAGGTCTAACCTGGTCTAAATCCGGTCTAAACCCGGTCTAAACCAGGTCTAAACCCGATCTAAACCAGGTCTAAACCAGGTCTAAACCCGGTCTAAACCAGGTCTAAACCCCAGGTCTAAACCCCAGGTCTAACCCCGGTCTAACCTGGTCTAAATCCGGTCTAAACCAGATCTAAACTCCAGTTTAAACCCGGTCTAACCCTAGTCTAGCCCCAGTCTAAACCCCGGTCTAAACCCTGGTCTAACCCCGGTTTAACCCCGGTCTAAACCCCGGTCTAAACCCCGGTCCAGCCCCGGTCTAACTCTGGTCTAAACCCCGGTCTAAACCCGGTCTAGCCCCGGTCTAAACCCCAGTCTAACTCCGGTCTAACCCCGGTTTAACCCCGGTCTAACTCCGGTCTAACTCCGGTCTAACCCCGGTCTAAACCCCAGTCTAACTCCGGTCTAACCCCGGTGTAAACCCCGGTCCAGCCCCGGTCTAAACCCCAGTCTAACTCCGGTCTAACCCCGGTTTAACCCCGGTCTAACTCCGGTCTAACCCCGGTCTAAACCCCAGTCTAACTCCGGTCTAACCCCGGTTTAACCCCGGTCTAACTCCGGTCTAACCCCGGTCTAAACCTCGGTGTAAACCCTGGTCTAAACCCCGGTCCAGCCCCGGTCCAGCCAGTACCGGCCACGGTGAATCGGTCCATGTAGTTGAGCAGGTTGATGTAGCAGAGGATGAAGACGGTGATGAGCGATCGCCGTGACGACACGCCGCTCAGAGACTCGGCCCGAGGCTCCGCCCTCGCCTCGTCCACCGCCTCCGACTCGCTGTCGTCCGAGAGAAACGGCGCCGAGTCCGACGCTCGCTCCATCGCCATGACTGCGGGGGGCGGCAGAAAGAGGAGCGTCTGCATGTATCGCTACGGTGGAATGTTCAGCGGTTACCATGGAGAGGCAATGCACACGTCAGCAAACACTAAACCAAATAAAGAAAACTAAATATGACACATTTAAGGAGCTCATGTTCTTGTGATCAGAGTGTTCATGGTCCTGTTCAGGAGTTTGATTTTACACTAAAAAGACCGAAAAACTGTTGGCTAATGCTAATGCTAATGCTAATGCTAATGCTAATGCTAATGCTAATGCTAGCTTGTGAGTGTAACGTGATTTAAAGGGACGTGTTTAACAGCACAGATCACCTGCTGGAGTTCAGATCAGTCAGTTCTTTCTGGTCAGATTGAGTTAAAACAAAGCTCAGGTTAAACTCTAACTCGAGTAACAGAGCGTCAGACAGAGCAGTGCCTCCAGTTAGCGTCTCACCCTCAGAGAGCGATGGCGACGTCAGCTGCGAAGTGTAAATAGTCCGAGCCGCTTATTGCACAAACACTGTAAATAAAATACTGAGTCACTTCCTCCGGTCCGTCTGCGGCGCTGTTCAGACCGGGGATGGGCCGGATTAGTCCATCAATCGATAATTGATCATTAAGAATTTCATCGATCACGTTTTAAACTAAGAACTACTAAAAAACAGTCTGTGTATCTCAGTAACGGGCGTCAACTTATGGAGTTCTTTAGATGAGGAATTAAAAAGACGTCAAAATGTTTAAAAACCAGCATAAATCAAATACTGTAGATAAATATAAAGCAATACTATAGAAACAGCCATAGATTAATGAATAATTGTATGAAATTAAAATAATGTAAACCCTGATAATAGAGGTAAAGGTAATAAAAGTAATTAAGAGGAAGTAATTAAGATGATTAAAAGATAAATAAATAAATATAAAATACAAGTGAATATACAATGATATGTAAAGCTCATTGGATATAAATATTAAATGTGTTTCTGTATAAGGTCACATATGTACATTTTTCTCATGTTTCTTGCTTGTTCTTGCTGTGTTTTCCGTTTTGCTGAGGGTCATGGACGAGCAGTAATTATTTTCTTTCTTCACTGATTGTTGTGTGTATTGTGAACTTGATGTCGTCCATTTGACCCAAACAAAATAAACAAAACTTAAAGCTCACAGGAGTCGGTTTTTCTTCACGTTGGACCTTGGAACGGCAGCGAGTGAAACTAACTCCTCCGCAGATAAAGAAGCTCTGGGGGTCTAAAGGAAACGTCTGGAGAAGTGAAACAACAATCCAGCACAACGTGTTCCCTCCGCAGAACCGCAACAATGAGAAAGCAAAAAGCACCGGAAATCAGGCGCTAATCGATACTGAAACTAGTATCGAAACTACATCCTCATTTTTCACACGCGCTGATCCTAAAAAAATCCCATGAACAGGACAGAGTTCGCAGGTGAATCGGGATTAAACTTAAGCGTTGAAGGGGAAAACGTACAAGTATCAAAGCTGAACTGTTGGTCTGGTCCTGGAGAGAACATAGAAACACACAAAATGGGTCCAAGTGTCGCAATTACAAAAAAATGTCAACATGTTAAAACTTTAGAAATAATCACCGAGTGTTTAACGTTCTGCCGTTTGTCGTATTGTTCTGAAGTCTGAGGTCTTTAGATTTAGCTAAACTGAAGTGGCCCAAAACAAAGAACCAGTAGAAATCAGATGTTTTCCTCTTTGACGCGGCTCAGTTTAAATCAAAGAATCTAAGTTACACTGGGCACAATGAGAAATAATGTACTGGACCTTAAAATGACTGTTTCCATTTCTAATCAAAGTGTTTAACTGTGACTCAGTGCACGACCGCAGCACGAGAAGAGCAACAAGTGACATAACAAGAGCTCCTCCAGCGGGGCAAAATACGCCCGTACTTTGAATTATTGTATATAGAATTAAGTTAGAATTTGTCAAACCCATTTAAAGATGAATTGTTGGTGCAGTTTGGAAGTTTGACATTCTTAGGTGAGACGGTTGTCGAGTTAGAGCGCGGACAAGAAATTGTCCACAGACAGACGGACAGACGGACAGACGGACAGACAGACGGACGGATAATCAATAGGGAAATCTGGCTCTTGCAGTAGGAGTATGAGTATGACATCATCACATTCTAGAATCGGAATTCCACCAATCAGATCGCAGCAACAGAACTTAAAGACACTACAAAGCTTTGAAGTGTCCACAGACGGACGGACGGACGGACGGACAGCGCCATACCATAATACGTCCCGTCTTATTACAACGGGCGTATAAAAACTCCATTTCATGAAGAAAACCGTTCTGTACAGAGCAACTTCTACATGGAACATTATCCCTAAGGAAACTCGTGAGCTCAAAAACAAACTATTATTATTATTATTCCAAAATAAACTAAAGTGCCACGTGTTAAATGTAATGTGCTATTGGTGTGTTTGTATGGACATTTTAAAGCAATGTTTATGCTGTAAATGAAAATCAAACTGCTTTGTGTGAGATGTGATTTTTGCTTTCAATGGACCCAGGAAGACGAGCTGAAGAATATAAACATACATAAACAAATAAACAGGGCAGAACCTTTCCTGAATGTGTTTAGAACGATCTGGAGCTGGAAGAGAACAAGTACAAGCGCACAGAGACTCTTAGTTTGAAATATGTTTAATATTTATTGTGATTTTTAGCCAAGTGCGATGAATAAAATGAACTTACTAATGGAACAAACCCATTCTGCGCTGGAGCTCTGCGACACTTCATCTGTAATTGTGGTTTTGTGTGTTTATTGTGTAGCGTGAGGAGGTGAAATATGAGACCAGCCTTTCAAATCTGCAAAACAAATTTACCCACAGATACGAATAAAGCGACCTGAACCTAAACCTAAACCTAACTTAGCTTTGTACCATTAGCAGACGCATTTTTAGGTTAGTTTTAGAAAAAAAAATCTCACTGAAACAGAACCGGGACGTAGCTTTAATCCTGTAGTCGGTTCTTATCGGTCGATGTCGTCTTAGTTTGACCTTATTTAAATGTTTCACCCGTCAACTCTGTGTTTTAATGTGATTATAATAGAAGGCGCGGGGTGATGGAGTTTTGGAAGAGAAAGGACAGTTTCACATATGAAGCGGCAGTTTACCTCTTTTTTTGTTTTTATTTTCATTGTGGGATCAGAAGAGTTTACACGAGGACTAAAACATCAGGGGCTAATCAGAGCTACATAAACTCCTGTAACTTCACCTTTAATCGTGCAATGTTTAAGATCAAATATTTGTTCTACTGCTGATTGTGGGTACAAAAGAAACTCCAAAAGGTCTAAACTATTTCCCGTTCCTTTTGTTCGTGACAATGGGTGCGGTCACCTACGGTCTAAATCTGATTATAACCGTATTTAGGATTATTATAAAACGACGACTAAACACCAGAACATCTCATTTTGCTTTACATTTAATTTAAATCACGTTAAAAAGTCCACAGATCAGATTATAATGGGACTTTGGAATGAATGTGAATGTGCACACTGCCTCTTATTTGAGTATGTCAACAATGTACTGAAGCTTTTATCTTTTAGCTGTTTTTTTAATCACTGTTTATTTAAATTGTTTATTTTCATTTGCCTCAAATTATTGGTTCATCAATACTTCTTAATATTATAATTATGCATTTAATTATATTTATATGTACCCTGGCGTTGATATTCACTTTATGTGGGGGGAAAAAACTATACCTATGTACTGTGACTTATGTGAAGAAAAAAAAGCATTAAATGAGTTTTAGTGAAATAAAACCAGGTTAATCCACAGAATTATAATCAAATAAAAGCAGGATAACCCACAGAACTATAGTAAAATCAAATCAAAATAAAAGCAGGTGAATCCAAAGCACTATCATAAAATAAAATAATATAAAAGCAGGTGACCCCACAGAACTATAGTAAAATAAAATAAAAGCAGGTTGGCCCATAGAACTATAATAAAATAATATAAAAGCAGGTGACTCCAGAGAACTATAATAAAAAAATAAAAATAAAGCAGGTGATCCCAAAGAACTATAATAAAATAAAATAAAAGCAGGTGAACCCACAGAACTATAATAAAATAAAATAAAAGCAGGTTAGCCCATAGAACTATAATAAAATAAAATAAAAGCTGGTTAACCCACAGAACTATAATAAAATAAAATAAAAGCAGGTTATCCCGGTGCGCCGCGGATGCTAATGCTAATGCTAATGCCAGCTGTTGTTTACCTCCTGCGGGTGACTCAGGGCCACTCTGTCCGCTCGGTGTCCGCCTTCCGCAGCCTCTCCTCGGCTTCAGGAGCGCCTCAGAGCCCGGGGCCTCACTGCAGATCCATGCCGGGCCGTGTGGAAGGAGAGCGGGGTGCGGGGTGCGCGGTGAACTCGGTCGAAGCGGAGGTTTCTGACGCTAAACTTTCCCAAACAGACATTCGTGCGGCGCCATGAGCGGAGCACTTCCGCATACGCTCACGTGGTCCCCTCACGCGCCAGTCACATGACGAAAATAAAAGGATTAAACCGTATTATTTCAGATGTCATTAAAAATCCTCCGCTTTAAACTGGTGCAGAGCGAAGCGTTTCCGCCGTAGAGCAGAGAGTCCATCACATCTGAACCGTTTAAAAGTTCATTTTTAATAAACTGCACATTTAAAACTAGAATAATTTACAGTAGAACATATATTTTCAGCAGAAGTGTTGGTTACCTGATATTAAAGGCACAGTGCGGAACTTTCTGGAGCACGTCGCCTGTGTTTCCATGGAAATAGAAAGTTAAAACCACACTTCAGAACATGGAGATGGATCTGGTTTATGCCACACTTTGGAATATTACAGCCAAAGAACAACATTTCCATGGAAACAACCAGGCCAAATAAGAATCAGGTCTGTGGAGATGGGAGCACAATAAATACTAAGAGAAATAGAAAACAAGATTTTATTTTAGTCTATTTTTGGTATTGGAAAAAAAAAAAAAAAAAGTTGAATTATAGGGGATTTAAAAACATTATGAAAATGTTCAGATCAAACTGGACGAACCCAAACTGTCACCGTGTCCTTAGGCAAGACGCTTCCCCCACATTGCCCCATATGAGTGTGGTGTGTGAATGTGGGCGGTGACAGGGATAAGAACGGACCAAACTGAAGCGGAGCGAAAGAAGAACGGACCAAACTGAAGCGGAGCAAAAGAAGAACGGACCAAACTGAAGCAATGTGAAAGAAAAATGAACCAAACTGAAGCGGCGCCGAGTGTCGGGAAAAGCCCTGAATCTGTCTTAATTTTTCTTCACACGTTCTCTGTCGTCCTCATGAACAAAGAACACGACTCTGCTGCAAAATAAACCCTTTTATTGTTCACGTAAATCAAAATCCCGCGTTCAGGTCCAGACCTCGATGATGTCCCCGTCCTCCATGTCCAGCTCCTGCGGCGTTTGGAGCGGAGACAATCTGCAGCCGTCGAAGTGAAAACTCACGTCCCTCTGAGCGACGACGGAGACGCCCGACGAGAACCGAGCAAACAGGGAGCCCAGAGGAGCGTCCTGCAGAGACGGAGAACACAGCGGGTTAACGGCAACACAATCTGCGGGCGCGCGAACGGCCGGAGGAGGTACACACCCGCCGCACGGGGAACTCCTGACACATGGAGCGGTCTTTGCCCTGGAGTCGCACAGTGATGACATCATTGACGTCTCCTCCGGCGACAGAGTCCCTCTGCACCTCGGCCATCACCATGCACTCTGCAACACAAAAACACACACACAGATGCACAAAAACACGCACAAAAACACACACAGACGCACAAAAACACACACAAAAACACACACAGACGCACAAAAACACACACAAAAACACACAGACGCACAAAAACACACACAGACGGACAAAAACACACACAGACGGACAAAAACACACACAGACGCACAAAAACACGCACAGACACACAAAAACACACACAGACGCACAAAAACACACACAAAAACACACACAGACGCACAAAAACACACACAAAAACACACACAGACGCACAAAAACACACAGACGCACAAAGACACACAGACGCACAAACACACACACAGACGCACAAATACACACAGACGCACAAATACACACAGACGCACAAACACACACACACAGAAGCACAAAGACACACACAGACGCACAAACACACACACAGACGCACAAACACACACACAGACGCACAAATACACACACACACAAACGCACAAACACACACACAAAAACACACACAGACGCACAAAAACACACACAAAAACACACACAGACGCACAAAAACACACACAAAAACACACACAGACGCACAAAAACACGCACAGACACACAAAAACACACACAAATACAGAAACACACACAGACGCACAAAAACACACACAGACACACAAAAACACACACAAATACAGAAACACACATGCACAAATACAAGCACAAACATACAAACGCACACAAAAACACAATAGTTTAATTTCTGCTTTGGACAGAAAATAAAAGGCCGGGTTTTTGTAAAGGGTGAAAAATAAAAGGATTTTAATATAAAAATATAAAAATTACCATCAGTAATTGGACTTTTTTCTTTGCTACACGATTCCAGAATTAAACAAGAGCTCCTCCAGCGGGGCAAAATACGCCCGTACTTTGAATTATTGTATATAGAATTAAGTTAGAATTTGTCAAACCCAGTTAAAGATGAATTGTTGGTGCAGTTTGGAAGTTTGACATTCCTCGGTGAGACGGTTGTCGAGTTAGAGCGCGGACAAGAAATTGTCCACAGACAGACGGACAGACGGACAGACAGACAGACAGACAGACAGACGGACAGACGGACAGACAGACAGACGGACGGATAATCAATAGGGAAATCTGGCTCTTGCAGTAGGAGTACGAGTATGACATCATCACATTCTAGAATCGGAATTCCACCAATCAGATTGCAGCAACAGAACTTAAAGACACTACAAAGCTTTAATGTGTCAAAGCTCAAAGAAGCAGAGAATGTGGGTTGTTCTCGCTTTCAGCAGCAGAACATTTGAGAAGAGAGTTCAGATCTACGGCACGTAACATAAAAGGACAGAGATGGAAACGATCACCTTGAAATCAATAGGAAACATCCTCCTCAGTTTGAGTGGCTTCATACTGAGGAGGATGTCCACTTCCACTGTGAGAGGGCACAGAGACAGACATGTCTCTGTGCAAAGATATCCATTTTCAAATACAAAACCAAACATGAACACTGTGTTCGAGGAATTGAGGAGGGAGCAGAAGTTGTGCGATGCTTTGCTCAACGTGGCCGGCGTGCAATTCCCAGCACACAAACTGGTTCTGTGCAGCTGCAGCACATACTTTAAAAGCCTCTTCACTGACTGGTCCAGCCCTGACTGCCAGGTGTTTGAGATCTCCAATGTGTCAGCTGATATCATGAAGATTATCCTGGACTACTGCTACACCGGGGTGGTGCACATCACCCAGGAAAACCTCCAGGAGCTCTTTATAGCTGCTGACTACTTAGATGTGAGCGGCATTACCGAAGTCTGCTGTCAGGTCATGAAGGAGCAAATGTCCCCCAGTAACTGCATCACTGTATGGGGTATCTCAAACAGGTACTACTACCCCCAGCTGAGGAAACAAGCCTTCTTATACGTCCTGAAGCATTTCGAAGAGGTGGTGACCAGCTCTGAAGAGTTCTTCCAGCTCTCCAGCGAAGACCTGTGTTCAGTCATTGATGATGATCGGCTGAACGTGAAGGAGGAGACCACCGTGTTAGTGGCAGTCATCAGATGGATTGCACATGCTCCTGAGGAAAGGAACCACTACTTGGCCGACCTCCTACTAAAAGTCCGTCTGGGTCTGATCCCTGTTGATTACTTCACTCAGTGCATGATTAGATATAACCTGTCCCACTACATTCATAACAGGAAGATTGTGGAGGCGAAGATCATAAAGGTGATGTTGGATGAAAGCGCTAGGAGGTACAATGCCTCCCTGCCCCCCACTCGTCTAGCCACTCCAAGGCTGCCCAGTGCGGTGCTTATGGTTATTGGTGGCTATAGCCAAAACAGAACAACCAACAGAATTGAAGTCTATGACAACCGCACCGATCGCTGGGTGGGTGTGGCTAATGATGACTGGACTCCAAGAGCCCATCACGGCACAGTGTTCCTTAATGGATCTGTGTACGTGATTGGAGGGTCTGACGGCAATCACCAGCTCAACACTACCTGCAAGTACGACCTGGCAATTCACACGTGGCAAGAAATGGCACCCATGCATTCACGTAGGAGCGGCGTTAGTGTGACTTTGCTGGATGGTTTGATCTACGCGATAGGCGGGTTCGATGAACGGGACAGGCTGAAGACAGCCGAAAGGTACTTGCCAGTGACCAATCAGTGGACCATGATTTCACCTATGAACGAAAAGAGGGGCAATGCCAGCAGCACAGTGTACAATGGAAAGATCTACATTTGTGGAGGTTTTGGTGAACATTGCCTGGCATCAGCTGAGACTTACAACCCACTAACCGAACAGTGGACCATGATAGCGGATATGTCCACCATGCGCTCTGGGCTCAGTGTCATCGCCTATGCCAATGAAATCTACGCTGTTGGTGGGTTTAATGGATTTAATGGGTATTCCCGTTTGAACACTGTTGAAGCCTATAACCCCGCAACCAACACGTGGCGCCCCCTACCCAACATGTGGACCGAGCGCAGCCACTTTGGCATCGAGGTTGTTGACAATCAGCTATATGTTGTAGGCGGGTGCGATCTGGGCACCCTTCGTTGTGCTGAATGTTTTGATGCAAGGACCGGAGTTTGGACTCAGGTGCGGGACATGGAGATCCCTCGTTATGCCCTGAGCTGCTGTGTGGTGTTTGACCTTCCCAACATGGCCGACTTTGCTCCGCCCCGCCCTCCTCCTCATGACGATTCCACTGAGGAGTAGATGCGCACTCATTTAAATAAAAGCATCTATTAACTGCAAAAAAGTGTTCAGTTTTGTTGTTGTCGATTGTTTTTTTATACACTAGTGACAGTAGCTCATTTGATATAGTGCTCGCCTTCTAATTTGAAGGTTGCCGGTTCGAATCCCGCTCTCAACATAGACATCATTGGGAGAGTGAACAGATCCTCTGGCCCACAGGTTGGTGGTTCGATTCCAGCTCCCAAAGAAGAATGCTGTTGTTGTGTCCTTTGGCGTGGTTCCCTGATGTAAAAGTGCTTTAAATGCATTGAAGGTGGAAAAGTTCTATATAAAATGTTCCCATCAAATAGACTTTTTCCATGTATTTAGTATGAAAAAGAGCTCCTCCAGCGGGGCAAAATACGCCCGTACTTTGAATTATTGTATATAGAATTAAGTTAGAATTTGTCAAACCCAGTTAAAGATGAATTGTTGGTGCAGTTTGGAAGTTTGACATTCCTAGGTGAGACGGTTGTCGAGTTAGAGCGCGGACAAGAAATTGTCCACAGACAGACGGACAGACGGACAGACAGACGGACAGACAGACGGACAGACGGACAGACGGACAGACGGACAGACAGACGGACGGATAATCAATAGGGAAATCTGGCTCTTGCAGTAGGAGTACGAGTATGACATCATCACATTCTAGAATCGGAATTCCACCAATCAGATCGCAGCAACAGAACTTAAAGACACTACAAAGCTTTAATGTGTCAAAGCTCAAAGAAGCAGAGAATGTGGGTTGTTCTCGCTTTCAGCAGCAGAACATTTGAGAAGAGAGTTCAGATCTACGGCACGTAACATAAAAGGACAGAGATGGAAGATAAAAAGACAGAGATGGAAACGATCACAGTTAGCAAGAGCGACGGGCAGGTTTTCGCAACGGGTCGGGCCGTGACCTTGACCTTTGACCCTGTGACCTTGAAATCAATAGGGAACATCCTTGACCCATGGGGTGTCCAGCCATGAAGTTTGACATTCCTAGGTGAGACGGTTGTCGAGTTAGAGCGCGGACAAAGCTTCAAAGACTTCAAAGCTTTGAAGTGTCCACAGACGGACGGACAGCGCCAAACCATAATACGTCCCGTCTTATTAAAACGGGCGTCTAAAAATGTAGAAAAGAAAGAAAAACCATGACAGACCCAGAGAGAGACAGAACCTGTGTATCTGTGTTCGTCTAAACATCGACTGTAGGAGCTTAAGCCGCACGACTGCAGCGACCTGTGCTGTAACGATATCGTCGATATCGTGGGAAAACTCCCGATATTACGATATTCTACAGAATAACAAGACTGACTCTAAAATACTTCAGTCATTTGGTGCAACATTTATTGTCATTTGGGATGGAACGAAATCCAAGTCTCTCTGGACCAGATTTACACCATATTTTTCTTTCCTTTTCGTTCTCTTACTTTTTGTTCGTTCTTTTGTTTTTTCTTTTATGTTCTTTCATTGGTTCATTCTTTTTTTGGTTTTTTGGTTTAGTTCTTTCTTTCTGTCTGTCTTTCATTCTTTTTTTTCTTTCGTTCGATCCTTCGTTCTTTCATTCTTTCGCTCGTTTGTTTATTCATTCTTTTTGCTCTTTTTTGTTCTATCGTTCGTTTGTTCTTTCTGTCGTTCGTTCTTTCCTTCATATCCCAGAAACATCTCACTGTACCAGATTTATTACAATATAAAACTGTGAATCTGTGACTTTTTTAGGACTGCAGCTATCGATTATTACAGTAATCGATTATTCTGTCGATTATTTTGTTCGAATAATCGAGTAATCGTTTGTTATTGTCGTGTCTCCTTTGCACATGTTAAGTCCACACCAGCTGCACTGACAGATCCACGGGTTTTGGACATGAAAAACTTAATTATCGCTGGGCTCAGGTCGACTCACCTCACGGTTTCTTTTCCACTTGATGTAATGTACGGTTCTGTTTAGATGTTGTAGCATCAGTGTTGAGAAGGTGACTTTTAAAATGTAATCCCCTACAGATTACAGATTACATTCCCCAAAATGTAGTTTGTGACATAATCCATTAAATGACTTAAAGTGAGTAACGTAATCTGAATACTTTGGATTACTTGATATTGTCATGATTTTTAAAACTACATAAATGTAGCAACCAACTCCTCCTTGTTTAGTTTTAGACCTGGATTAGTTCTGGTTTTAGATCTGTTTTAGTCCTGGTTTTAGATCTGGTTTAGACCTGCTTTAGACCTGGTTTAGTCCTGGTGTGAGTTCTGGCGCGATCCACGGAGTGCACGCGACAAGACACAATCCACGCGCAGAGTGCGCCGCGTACGGGAGATACCGGAAATGCGGGGTGCGCGGCAAACCGGACCGTACCGCGCACGAGGAGGTTATGCTCTTAATATACATCCATTATACATCCATGGGCGCCGCGCTGTTGTGTGTACAGTGAAGTGCAGTGGTCGTGCGGAAACTTTACCTCTACCACAAAAGGTTCCGGCCATCGCGTATGAAAATAAAACGAAGCATCGAGGCAAAAAAATAATAATCGATGCATTTTTCTAATCGATTTAATCGATTAACTCGATGAATCGTTTCAGCCCTAGACTTTTTCCTCTAAAAATGCTTCACAGACTTAATCCAAAGAATGAAGATGTAAAAGTGCTTAGAACAGTTATTTCTTCATGTCGTCTGCACTGAAACGGAGCAAAGGATCATGGTCTATGTAGTTCCCTCTGGTTTTTTTTTAGCTATTTCTGCATCAGAACTGTTCATTGAAGCAAAGAGACTTGGGATTCGATATATTGTGATGCTCCACGATGTTATTGTGAGACCTTTGACGATACGATACCACCAGATTTACGTTATTGTCACATCTGTAGCAGTAACGGATTAATCGACTGAAGGACTACAGCCCAGTGGGGTTGCAGTGGCGTGTTCAGACCAGTAGGGGGCGTGTCTTACCGAGGATGTCCGCGATGCCGAGCCCGAGCGCGCCGACCGTGGCGTCCGTGCTAAGCTCCGCCTCCTCTCGCAGCAGCAGCAGACGAGGGGGCGGGACTCCCAGTTTGACGGACAGCTGCTCCACGACGGCGCTGAGGGGCGTCGACTGCCCCGGGGGACAGAGAGAAGGTTTAAAAACTGAATTCAACAATTAAGACACAACTTTCCCTTTAACTTTGGGATTTCACACAGAACATTTACAGAACCAAGTGTGTAAAACCCCTCCGTCGTCCAGGTACAATCCACGGCAAAGGAGATTTTCAATTTGTCAACTGGACAAACGTTTATTTAGGTAAAAACATTTGGCAGCTCCTCCAGGCTGCTCCTTCAGTTCAGGTCAGACGCTGGAGGAGCCAACTACACTGAAACTGCTCTGAAACTGCTCTGAAACTGCTCTGAAACTGCTCTGAAACTGCTCTGAAACTACACTGAAACTACACTGAAACTACACTGAAACTACACTGAAACTGCTCTGAAACTGCTCTGAAACTGCTCTGAAACTGCTCTGAAACTGCTCTGAAACTACACTGAAACTACACTGAAACTACACTGAAACTACACTGAAACTACACTGAAACTACACTGAAACTACACTGAAACTGCTCTGAAACTGCTCTGAAACTGCTCTGAAACTACTCTGAAACTATACTGAAACTACACTGAAACTACACTGAAACTGCTTAGCTCGGCCTATTGAACTGCACTGCCTATTAGCATATCCATTCAGACTGTAAACTGTAAACGAGTAGAGTGTTAGTTTCAGAGTAGTTTCAGTGTAGTCAGCGCCCCCTTCAGGCAGGTTTAAGGCAGTGTCCACCAGAACTCGCCACTGGAATCTGAACTTTAACCTGATCTAAGAATCACATGGGGCATGAGGGCATCTGACACAGGGGGAGGGCATCTGACACAGGGGGAGGGCATCTGACTCACGGGGAGGGCATCTGACTCTCAGGGGAGGGCATCTGACTCTCAGGGGAGGGCATCTGACTCTCAGGGGAGGGCATCTGACTCTCAGGGGAGGGCATCTGACTCTCAGGGGAGGGCATCTGACTCTCAGGGGAGGGCATCTGACTCACAGGGGGGGCATCTGACTCACAGGGAGGGCATCTGACTCACGGGGAGGGCATCTGACTCACCGGGAGCACGAGGATCTTGTGCAGGTCGGCCCGGCAGCGCACCTTCAGGGGGATCTGCCTCTCGGGGCCCCGGAGCGGGGACCCCAGAGGAGTCAGGTCGGGGCTCAGGGCGATGACGTCATCGTCGCCGCCCACAACGATGACGCCATCGTCCGCGTCGTCGCGTAACCGCGGCGACCGCCTGCACCGCCGCTGTCGCCTCCCGTCGTCCACCGAGGACAGGAGCGAGTTCACGGCCTTCAGACGCCGTTCGAGCTCACTGAAACCAGAGCGGGTTTAGACCGGGTTTAGACCGGGTTTAGACCGGGTTTAGACCGGCTTTAGACCGGCTTTAGACCGGCTTTAGACCGGCTTTAGACCGGCTTTAGACCGGGTTTAGACCGGGTTTAGACCGGGTTTAGACCGGGTTTAGACCGGGTTTAGACCGGGTTTAGACCGGGTTTAGACCGGGTTTAGACCGGGTTTAGATGGGGTTTAGATGGGGTTTAGTCCTGGTTTAGACCTGGTTCAGTTTCTGGTTCAGTTTCTGGTTCAGTTTCTGGTTCAGTTTCTGGTTCAGTTTCTGGTTCAGTTTCTGGTTCAGTTAGCCCGTGGCCCAGTCCCCGGTTCCAGTCCCCAGTTCCAATCCCCGGCCCAGTCCCCGGTCCAATCCCCGGTCCAGTCCCCGGCCCAGTCCCCGGCCCAGTCCCCGGCCCAGTCCCCGGCCCAGTCCCCGGCCCAGTCCGTGGCCCAGTCCCAGTTCTGTACTTGAGTTTCTGCTTGGCTTCCCGTGAGGGTTTCTGGACCGGGCTCTCGGGGGGAGGAGGAGACGGGGAGCGAAGAGCGTCTCTGAAACACAAACGTTCGGTCACAAATGATTTTTGAGGAGTCTTTGCGCCCCCTCCTGGCCAACAGTGAAAAATCCCCCATGTCTAATATATTTTTTGCTCGTAGTCATTCACAGAATTTAACTCCTAAATTTGGTACAAATCCGATAATGTTGATGTTTCATGTCTAGGGGGCGCTATAGTCTAATTTTCCATATCTTTATAGTGTTTAATATTCAGGCCAAGATCAGCATCAGTGACTCAAGTTTCAGCACGATCGGACTAAGTCTGTGCCAACGGGAGCAAATCTTCACACTGAATATTGTCTAAATTTTGATTGGACTTCGTGGCGTCGCCGCACGTAAACGTGGAAGGTAACGGTAAAATGGAGGTAACGTTTGCCAGGCGATACTAACAGGCCCTTCACCAGCCTCTGGCACTCGGGCCTAAAAAGTGTTAAAAAAAAAAACTATGTCCGACGGCGTTTAGGTTTAGGCTGAAGTGAAATCACACTAAATGGAAGATGTCGGTGCCGCTCATGCGTGACTCACGTGGCGTTCGGGGGCGTGGCTCCTCTTGGCTCCGCCTCCTCCTCAGATTCGCTGAGCACCATGGCGTCCGGCGAGCGGCGCCTCGTTTCACGTCTGCACGAAAACTTGGACAGAAACTCGGCGTCTGCGTCTGCGTCCTCCTCTGCGGGAAAACCAAAAACACGCTCAGGACCATCCGGAACATCAAAGCTGCACTGCGCAACTTTTCAGCTGGGGATCCGTCACCTGCTTGTTTCTATGGATACGTCACTGCTCTGCCTGGAATGTTCCACAGTGTCACATTAAACAGTTCCACTTTACATTTATTCAGTTACAGGTGGTTTTATCGCTCAAAAACACCTAGAAAAACAAACATTCTGACTGTGACTCTGACGGTCGTCCCTCCACAGAACCGACCTGTAACTTGGCCTGGTTTAGTCTCCATGGAGATAGAAAGGTTTAATGCCGTACTGCGGAAGATTCCAAACAAAGCAATAACATCTCCATGGAGTTACACAATGCAGCTTTAAACTAGGGAAGATCTGTAGTAAAATCTAAAATCTGAAATTTGAAATCTCAAAACTAAAATTTGAAATCTCAAAACTAAAATTTGAAATCTCAAACCTAAAATCTGAAATCTAAACTCTGCTGTGTCTTGTTAATGAACAAGCCTATCATCGTGACTTGTCCTTGGTTAAATGGGAACATATAGGCCTGTTGCCAGATCTGGACCTTCTTTAAGGAAAACTTTGAGAAAATAGTAAACAAACATTCTCCTTTAAGGAAAGTCAGAGTGAAGGGGCGAGAAAACCCCTGGTTCTCCCCAGAATTGTCTGATGTCGTCCATCAGCGTAATGTGGCATGGGCCAAAGCTAGAAAAAGTGATTCTGCCAGTGATCGGTCTATTTTCAGACAACTAAGAAATAAATGCACATCTCTTATTAAAAAGGCCAAATCAGAATATTACTTATCGGTCACAACTGAGAACCTAAATAACCCATTGAAATTTGGGAAAGTTATTAAGTGTTTATCTGTGAACAAAAGCCCCCAGGTTCTTCCCACTTTTGTTTTAAAAGACTCAGTCCCAGTTTATGACAGAACTGAGGTCTTAAATAGCTTTAATAAGCATTTTGTGTAATCTGGGTCTTTGTTTGACTCTACAGGACTTGCCTCTCTGCCTTATTGTACAAACTCTCAAATGTTTTCAGGAGAACCTTTTACATTTGTACCTTTTACTGTGCAGCAAGTTCATGAGGCTCTCAAAACAGTGAATCACAGAAAACCTCCTGGGCCAGATTTGATAGAGCCTTACTTTTTGAAAATGGCTGCTGATTTTATTGCACAGCCTCTTACAATACTTTTTAATCTATCAATTGAAAACAAAGAAGTTCCTCCAGTCTGGAAGTCAGCATTTGTTGTTCCTCTGCTAAAAGGAGGTGATCGTGCAGTTTTAACTAACTACAGGCCAATATCAAATCTGTGCGTTTTGTCAAAAATTCTTGAATCCCTCGTTTGTGATCAACTTAAAGAGTTTCTATATTCTAATGATCTTCTTTCAAAACTGCAGTCAGGCTTTAGGGAAAAGCACAGTACCATCACTGCTGCTACAAAAGTGATCAATGATATACTTGTTGCTCTTGATAAAAAGCAATACTGCGCTGCACTCTTTATTGATCTGTCAAAGGCGTTTGACACTGTGGACCACACAGTCATAAAGCAAAGGCTTATCACTTTTGCTCTGTCAGATCAGGTAGTCTCCTGGTTCACTAATTATTTGAGTGACAGGACCCAATGTATCAAATATGATGGTCTGTGCTCTGAATTTGTGAGTCTCCACAAGGGGGTGCCACAGGGTTCTATATTAGGACCTCTCCTATTCATTATGTATATTAATGATTTGGGACAAAATGTGTCCAGTGCTAACATGCACTTTTATGCCAATGACACAATCATTTACTGCTTCGGCTCATCTCCTCTTAATGCTGTTGAATCTCTGCAGAAAGCTTTTGATGTGGTGCAGCACACACTTCTGCAGCTAAAACTAGTGCTTAATGCTGACAAAACTAAACTAATGTTGTTCTCAAACTCTAGGAAGAATCTGCAAGATGTCCCCACAGTGTCCACTCTTGAGGGAAATGAAACTGAGGTGGTTCATTTGTACAAATATCTTGGTATCTTGCTTGATGATGCCCTGACTTTTAAACCCCACATTGAGAATCTTGTGAAGAAACTCAAATTGAAATTGGGTTTTTTATTCCGAAATAAATTTTGTTTTTCTTTTAAGGTTAAAAAGTGCCTTGTTACTGCAACTTTTTTATCCATTTTAGACTATGGAGACTTGCTGTATATGAATGCTTCAGCTCAATGTCTGAGTAAGATTGACTCTGTGTATCATGCTGCTTTCAGGTTTGTTACTAATTGCAGGGCCTTGACCCACCACTGTGAACTGTATTCCCGAGTAGGACGGCCGTCTTTATCCACTAGGAGATTGACTCACTTTTACACTTTTATCTACAAGGCCGAGCTTGGACTACTGCCCTCCTACATCTGTAACTTAATCACACAGAGAAGTGTTGATTCTTATGGCAAGTTCGAATGATCAGTTGTTGCTCTGTTCCATTTGTTCGCACAGAGTTGGGAAAAAGGGCTTTTGTCTTCTCTGGACCCTCGACATGGAACAAGTTGCAAAAGGACTGGAAATTAACAGAACTTATTTCATTGAATGGCTTTAAATCCAGACTGAGAGCACTTGAGACAGCCTCCATAAATTGTACCTGTTTTAACTAATCTGTATGTCATTTTAATTGTGTTGTAATTGTCTTTTTACTGCCTGTTTTTAACTCATTTGTATGTAATTTTAATTGTGTTGTAATTGTCTTTTTACTGCCTGTTTTTAACTCATTTGTATGTAATTTTAATTGTGTTGTAATTGTCTTTTTGCTGCCTCTTGGTCGGGGCTCCCTTGAAAAAGAGGTTTTTAATCTCAATGGGATTTCCCTGGTTAAATAAAATTATATATATATAAATGTGTTGTGTATTTGTTGTTTTTCACCTGTGGACGCTCGGTCGCTGAACGTCGGCGCCTTCATCTGCAAACTGTTGCTCACCTACAACACAGACATGACATCAGACTCACCGCCACTGTGCCCTTGGGCAAGACACTTCGGCAGTAGCAGTAGTAGTAGCAGTAGTATTAGCAGTAGCAGTAGTAGTAGCAGTAGCAGTAGTATTAGCAGTAGCAGTAGCAGTAGCAGTAGCAGTAGTATTAGCAGTAGTATTAGCAGGAGTAGCAGTAGCAGTAGCAGTAGTATTAGCAGTAGCAGTAGTATTAGCAGTAGCAGTAGCAGTAGTATTAGCAGGAGTAGTAGCAGTAGTATTAGCAGGAGTAGTAGCAGTAGCAGTAGCAGTAGCTGCCGCTGTTATGTTACCGTTACGCATAAGTTAATGCAGCTAGCTGCCAGCATCAGCCGCTGCTGCTGTTACCAGCTAATTGCTGCACTGTTGCTGCTGCTGCTGCTGTTGCTGCCGCTGCGACACTGCATGATATTGCCTGCTGTTAACAGCTGCTGCTGCCAGCTGCCCAGCACTGTTGGCATTGCCGCTGCACTGTTGCTGTTGCAGCAGCACCAGCTGCTGTTACAGCAATCAGCCGCTGCTGCTGTTAACCAGCCATTGCTGCGTTGCTGCTGTTGCCAGCACCTGTTGCTGCTGCCGCCGCTGTTGTTGCTGCTGTTACAGCAATTGCTGCCGTTGCTGTTGCTGCAGCACTGCCGCTGCCTGCTGTTAAGCAGCACCGTTACGACAAGTTGCATCCAATCGCTGCTGCTGCTGCCGCTGTTACCACAGCATGATAATTGCGCCATGATGCTGCAGCACCAGCCGCTGCCGCTGCTGCTGCTGTTACCAGCCGCATTGTTGCCGCTGCCGCTGCAGCACCAGCGCGCTGCCTGCTGCTGCCAGCACCGTTGCTGCCGCTGTTAACCGTTGCCGCTGCTGCTGTTAGCACCGTTGCCGCTGCTGCTGTTGCCAGCACCGTTGCTGCCGCTGTTGCAGCATCAGCCGCTGAGCAGCTGTTGCCGCTGCCAGCACGCTGCCGCCGTATTAGCTGCTGCAGTAGCAGTAGTATTAGCAGTAGCATTAGCAGGAGTAGTAGCAGTAGCAGTAGTATTAGCAGTAGCAGTAGCAGTAGTATTAGCAGTAGCAGTAGCAGTAGCAGTAGCAGTAGTATTAGCAGGAGTAGCAGTAGTATTAGCAGGAGTAGTAGCAGTAGCAGTAGTATTAGCAGTAGCAGTAGCAGTAGTATTAGCAGTAGCAGTAGTATTAGCAGGAGTAGCAGTAGTTTTAACAGTGGTAGTAGCAGTAGTACCTGGTTGGAGTAGATGGGCACTGAGACGATGGCTGAAGGGTCCAGGATTCGTCTGCGTTTGGGGGGAGGCTTCACCTGAAAAACAAACAAACAAAAAAAACACCCACCCCGACTGTAAACACCTATTCACAAACAGGAGCACAAAGGGCGCCCCCTGCAGCCTAAAACACGGAGGACAATCAATGAGCGATACTTTTAATCCCCGAAAGCAGCGGTACCAAACCTTTTTTTCCACCACGGACCGGTTTAATGTCAGACGATATTTTCACGGAGCGGCCTTTAAGGTGCGGCGGATAAATACGACCAAATAAAATGACACGACCAACACAAAAACTGCAGTATTTTGTAACTATAACAATAAACGTTTCCAAAGACGTCCATTTCCACTACTCAGACCTAAACACAAAGCTTACAGCCTGAGACACAAAAGAGCCGACGGCATCGTAACACACACACGACACGCTTTTAGAACAGTTTTTATCCAGTCACAGTGAGATTCTTGGCCTGTACATAAAAACTATTATATACTTCATATTTATTATTCTTACGTGTGTTTTTTTATTGTTTGTTGATGGTCTATTTTTTATTATTGACTCAATGGACATATGCAATGCAATTCCTATGTACGTGTACAATTTGTGCTCTAAAAATGGCTAATTAAACTGAAGCTTTTACTCATTTTGCAGCTTGTGGGTTTAATATTTGCGTTAATGTGTCAAACAACAAACACCTGGACGTCAAGTGCGAGTCGCAGACGGATGGAACGAGAGAATCTGGTCATTTTTCAAAATAAAACATTGTTCAGACTCGGATAAGAACTGAAATGGACTTAATGTAAGTTATTTATTCTGTCTGTGCGGCCCGGTACTAAACGAGCCATGGACAGGTACTGGTCCTCGCACCAGAGGTTGGGGACCGCTGCCCTAAAACACATGTTAATGCAGTTTAAGGTGATTTTATGTTTCGAGAGCAGGAAAGACCCTCTCCTCCTCATCTAGCCCTCTTTTCTGCTCCTTTCTCATCACCTCATTCGTCTCTTACCCATATTTCTCGTCTCTCTTCTTTAGTTTATCGTTAGCTTCTGGTTTTTCCATCCGGACACATCTGATTTTCCAAAAACCAGAGCGTCATGAGCGCTTCCAGACCACACACAGCTCTGTTACTGAACTCTACTGCGCTCACACAAGATTAAAACACACTTTAAAAAAAATAAACAACAACTTTATCATCTGTTCGCGGTTGACGCTTAAAACCGGCACAGATCGGGCTGCGCGACTAGCTGCCAAAGTTCGCCCGTTTTCTCCGCACTTTTTGAAACTTAAGTCATAAAATCACACACGAGAGTATTCGAGAGTTAAATCAGAAACGCGGCGGGCGGGTTTAGGGTCGCGGGTGTGAGTTTCAGCCGCGTTTTTTTGGAGTTAAATCGGCGCTTGTCAAACACTCACCGGCTGTGCCATATCTGCGCCTTTACCGCCGCTCGATCTGAAGCACCTGCACTTCCGGCGAGTTATGACGTCACTGCCGCCGCCTGCTGCGTACTAACGTTAAAGGATATTTAATATGTAAATCAGCTGGTCTGTTTTGTAGTTTTTATACGCCCGTGATAAAACGGGACGTATTATGGTATGGCGCTGTCCGTCCGTCCGTCTGTCCGTCCGTCTGTCCAAAATATCAATGTGCTTTTCTGTTGTTTACAATGTATCGGATTATTGTTTCCCTCTTGCCGTAGATCTGAACTCTCTTCTCAAATGTTCTGCTGCTGAAAGCGAGAACAACCTTGAGCTTTGACACATTAAAGCTTTGTAGCGTCTTTAAGTTCTGTTGCTGCGATCTGATTGGTGGAATTCCGATTCTAGAATGTGATGATGTCATACTCATACTCCTACTGCAAGAGCCAGATTTCCCTATTGATTATTACGGGCGTATTTTGCCCCGCGGGCGGAGCTCTTGTTAAATCTATATTCATCAATAATGTGCCACAAATGTTTTTTTTAATAACAGAAAAGAAATGTTTTGCATGTTTCTAGATGAACTTTTACAGCTCCTGTTGCTTCCTGTTCAGATTTATTTACACTTGTGTTTAGTCATCCACCTGCTGCTCCTGAACTTTCAATTCTGTGCTCTTCGTTTGAGTAAAAAACAATCCCACAGATGCAGTGTTTGTTCACTTTTTTTTATAAATCAGAACTGTACATTAAAGTAAACATAGACAGTGAAAGGTGCAGCGCAGTGCCCGCACACCAGAGGGCGCCGTCACTTCTTCTTGTTCTCTTTGCATGCCACCACGTATCTCTGCGCGACGTTGAGCGGAGGAGAGTAACCGTCTGCGTACGAAGTGTCCTCAAACAGCACAGAGTAGTCGTCCTGGGGCTGAGAGAGGAAAAAATCTGATGATTATCCGACCATTATCTGATTATTATCTGATTATTATCCGAGTATTATCCAATCATTAACTGATTATTATCCGAGTATTATCTGATTATTATCCGATTATTATCTGAGTATTATCTGAGTATTATCCGATTATCTGATTATTCTACGATTATTTGATTATTATCTGAGTATTATCCGATTATTATCTGATTAATATCCGATTCTCAGCTGATTATCATCAAATCATTATCTGATTATTATTCATTTATTATCTGATTGCTGTACATATCCTGGTCCTTTTGGATTTAAAGGTGCATTGTGTAACTTTTCTGGTGGAGTGTCTATTTGAGACGTTATTACCGATACTTTGTCTGGAATATTACCAGTCTCTTGCTATTTTTTTTATTGCTACTTATTTAGAAGTTTATTACCATTTTTTATACATTTTTTACTCTTTGTTTGTAACATAAGTGATGCGTGAGCTCCTGTGTGCAGCTCTTGAGGATCACTAAAGTCTAAGTCTTAAATATACCCGTGTGCTGCTCCTGACGGCCAATCAGAATGATGTCTTTGCGTTGGTGGTTATTTTCCACAGTGGGGCATTAGTGTGTGTTTGTACCCTGTGTGGGGGGGCGTGGATCAGTGCCCGGTAGAAGCAGGTGGTCTGTGGGTACAGGGCCAGGACCAGCTGCTCTTTGCTGAACAGGGCCTCGGGGTCCGTCTCTGGATTTGCCTTCCACTGAGGCAGAGGGATGATCCTGCGTCTGCTCAGCGTGTGTCTCCTGTCAGAGCAACAGGGAAAACTCTGAGGAAAAAACTCACGGAAAATAAAACTCTCAGGAAAAAACTCTCAGAAAATAAAACTCTCAGAAAAAAAACTCACAGAAAATAAAACTCTCAGGAAAAAACTCAGAAAATAAAACTCTCAGGAAAAAACTCTCAGAAAATAAAACTCTCAGGAAAAAACTCTCAGAAAATAAAACTCTCAGGAAAAAACTCTCAGAAAATAAAACTCTCAGGAAAAAACTCATAGAAAATAAAACTCTCAGGAAAAAACTCACGGAAAATAAAACTCTGAGGAAAAAACTCATAGAAAATAAAACTCTCAGGAAAAAACTCATAGAAAATAAAACTCTGAGGAAAAAACTCACAGAAAATAAAACTCTCAGGAAAAAACTCATAGAAAATAAAACTCTCAGGAAAAAACTCATAGAAAATAAAACTCTCAGGAAAAAACTCATAGAAAATAAAACTCTCAGGAAAAAACTCATAGAAAATAAAACTCTCAGGAAAAAACTCTCAGAAAATAAAACTCTCAGGAAAAAACTCACAGAAAATAAAACTCTCAGGAAAAATCTCAGAAAAAAAAACTCCCATAAAAAAACTAAAAAAAAAAAAACTCCCTCAGAAAATAACTAATAAATAAATGTGTAACTAATCAGATAAATGTGCCCAAAACAAAATCCAGTTTAACTTTACTGTGATGTAACTCACTCTTTTCCTTCTTCATCGATGTCGTCGACTTCGTATCTGCAGAGAAACACGTCATGAAACGAACTTAAAAAACTTGAAAGAAATGGGGTCTAAACCAGGACTGAACCAGGACTGAACCAGGACTGAACCAGGACTGAACCAGGACTGAACCAGGACTGAACCAGGACTGAACCAGGACTG
This sequence comes from Odontamblyopus lacepedii, assembly GCA_034769755.1. Classification (NCBI taxonomy): domain Eukaryota; kingdom Metazoa; phylum Chordata; class Actinopteri; order Gobiiformes; family Gobiidae; genus Odontamblyopus; species Odontamblyopus lacepedii. The sequence continues at coordinate 2,526,584 of CM068351.1, forward strand.
AACCAGGACTGAACCAGGACTGAACCAGGACTGAACCAGGGCTAAACCAGGACTAAACCAGGACTGAACCAGGACTGAACCAGGACTGAACCAGGACTGAACCAGGACTGAACCCGGTCTAAACCCGGTCTAAACCCGGTCTAAACCCGGTCTAAAGCCGGTCTAAAGCCGGTCTAAAGCCGGTCTAAAGCCGGTCTAAAGCCGCTCTAAACCCGGTCTAAACCCGCTCTAAACCCGGTCTAAACCCGGTCTAAACCCGGTCTAAAGCCGGTCTAAAGCCGGTCTAAAGCCGGTCTAAACCCGGTCTAAAGCCGGTCTAAAGCCGGTCTAAAGCCGGTCTAAACCCGGTCTAAAGCCCGTCTAAAGCCCGTCTAAAGCCCGTCTAAAGCCCGTCTAAAGCCGGTCTAAAGCCGGTCTAAACCCGGTCTAAAGCCGGTCTAAAGCCGGTCTAAAGCCGGTCTAAACCCCGTCTAAAGCCGGTCTAAAGCCGGTCTAAAGCCGGTCTAAAGCCGGTCTAAAGCCGGTCTAAACCCGGTCTAAAGCCGGTCTAAAGCCGATCTAAAGCCGGTCTAAACCCGGTCTAAAGCCGGTCTAAACCCGGTCTAAAGCCGGTCTAAATCCGGTCTAAAGCCGGTCTAAACCCGGTCTAAAGCCCGTCTAAAGCCGGTCTAAAGCCGGTCTAAAGCCGGCCTAAAGCCGGTCTAAACCCGGTCTAAACCCGGTCTAAACCCGGTCTAAAGCCGGTCTAAAGCCGGTCTAAAGCCGGTCTAAAGCCGGTCTGTCGTACTTGTTGGTGGAGTGGCTGTAGCTGACGACTTCTGCGAGGATCCACTGCTCGTCTCCGTCCACGGCTTTGACCCGAGCCGCCACTTTATCGCCCTGTTTGGCCACGTAATCCGAACTCGCCGGGATCGCCCCGCACAGAGGAGGAGGACTGAAACAGAACCGGGACTGAAACAGGACCAGGACCAGGACCGACCCAGGATTGAACCAGGACTGACCTCTCTCCGGGTTTTCCGATCCACAGTGGGAGCGTCATGGCCGACTGCTGCAGGAGCGTCATCAGGACGCCGCGACGCATCGTTTTCCTCGGGGGATCAGAGTCACTGTACACGCCGGCCATCTTCGCCGCTGAAACACAACACAACCAGGTCTGAACCAGGTCTGAACCAGGTCTGAGCCAGGTCTGAACCAGGTCTGAACCAGGTCTGAACCAGGTCTGAACCAGGTCTGAACCAGGTCGACTTTTTGAATATAACTTTAGGATTGTTACCGATCCGTCTCTCCTCCATCAGCGACTTAATCTCTGCGATTTTGTCCAAAGCGTGTCGTAGAATACTGACAACAAAAACACAGAAATAAAACTTTACTAAACTGTGTCAGATGCCCTCCACGTGTTGCAGACCAGGACTAAACCAGGACTAAAACAAAGACTAAACCAGGGACTAAACCAGAGACGAAACAAAGACTAAACCAAGACTAAACCAGGTCTAAACCAGGCCTAAACCAGGTCTAAATCAGGTCTAAATCAGAACAAATCAAGTAGTAAACCAGGACTAAACTAGGGACTAAACAAAGACTAAACAAACCCTCCCGTCCTCTCGTCCCCACCTGCACTCTGCCTCTGCGTCGGCTTTCGCTGTCGTGTAGAGCCCTCGGAGTTTGGTTCGATAATACGGCGACGCTGGAAGAGAAAAAAACAGATCAGGTTTTAGACCTTAAACCGGGAGCGTTCACATCCGAGACTGAAATCTGAACTGTAAAAACTCGTCCGAGAACCCCAGGCATTTCAGAACATGTTTGGAGCACTCTAAACTACAGGGACAGCAGCTTTTACACAGAACACACGGGGAGGGCATCTGACACAGGGGGAGGGCATCTGACACACGAGGAGGGCATCTGACACACGGGGAGGGCATCTGACACAGGGGGAGGGCATCTGACACACGGGGAGGGCATCTGACACACACGGGGAGGGCATCTGACACACACGGGGAGGGCATCTGACACACGGGGAGGGCATCTGACACACGGGGAGGGCATCTGACACACGGGGAGGGCATCTGACACACGGGAGGGCATCTGACACAGGGGAGGGCATCTGACACAGGGGGAGGGCATCTGACACAGGGGAGGGCATCTGACACAGGGGAGGGCATCTGACACACGGGGAGGGCATCTGACACACGGGAGGGCATCTGACACACGGGAGGGCATCTGACACACAGGGGAGGGCATCTGACACACAGGGGAGGGCATCTGACACACGGGGAGGGCATCTGACACACGGGGAGGGCATCTGACACACACGGGGAGGGCATCTGACACAGGGGGAGGGCATCTGACACACGGGGAGGGCATCTGACACACGGGGACATTAACCGTACTTTTGTTCTCCGTCTGCATTCGCTCGTGAGTCTTCTGAATGTTCAGCAGGTTGTGTTCACTGCGAGATCTCTCCTCCTGAGACAGAAATATGAACTATGAACCAGGACTAAACCAGGACTGAACCAGGACTGAACCAGAGACTAAACCAGGACTAAACCAGGACTGAACCAGGACTGAACCAGGACTGAACCAGGACTGAACCAGAGACTAAACCAGGACTAAACCAGGACTGAACCAGAGACTAAACCAGGACTGAACCAGGACTAAACCAGGACTAAACCAGGACTGAACCAGAGACTGAACCAGAGACTGAACCAGAGACTAAACCAGGACTAAACCAGGACTGAACCAGGACTGAACCAGAGACTAAACCAGGACTGAACCAGGACTAAACCAGGGCCTAAACAAAAACTAAACTAAGACTAAACCAGGACTAAACTAGGACAAAACCAGGGACTAAACAAAGACTAAACCAGGACTAATCCAGGACTAAACCAGGACCGAACCAGGACTAAACCAGGATTTACCTGTGTTTGTTTGATGAGCTGGTGGAGTTCTGAGAGCAGCTCTACAATCTTTGGGTCCGCAGACATTTTCTTTTCTGTAAAATATTAAATTAAATAAAAATAAAAAACACTTAAATCTGCATCTGCTCCGTGGACAGTGTTACAATAAACCATTAAAACAATATTTGCACTTTTATTGTGGCTTCAGCGCTTCAGTAAAAGTGATGTTCAGCAGGAACACACAGAATTTATTTGGTAATTTTTTTTTTTAATTTTCTGTACTTTTTCCTTGAGAGTTTTGTAAAAGTCTTATAAATGAAAAAGTGTTTTTATTATTTTAAAAAGTTTATCAAAAGCTCAACGTGCAATAGAAAAAATTATCTTTCTACTCGACTAACTGAAAAATAATTGTTGATTAATAAAAAAAACTAAACTAAAACAAAAAGAAATCGTTAGTTGCATCCGTGTTTGACAACGCACAAAAACATAAACAACACTCGCTCCTCAGTTCATTTTATTACACTTTATAAACTGAATTTTACTGTAAATTTAAGCTCAAACCCGTGATGTTCTGAGCAAACACATAATATTATCAATAATAGACAACTAATTGTGTTTCGTTAGGTTGAGGTACGATGTTATATTAGTTAAATCCGCCTTTATTTTCTTGTTTTGGTTCCAGCCCTCCTATTAGCTCGTGTGGCTAATGCTAACGGTCTGCGCAGAGAAACAAAGCCGTTTCTTTACACAAAAAAACACGAAATATTAATTCTCGTTCATGCATTTAGCTCGGGTGCAGATCTCATATTAGACCGTGTCGCCGCTGTGTGAAAATGACTTCATTACTCCCCACCTTTGGCGTTTGTGCTCGTTTAGAGGAAAGTTAACTCCTCGGCTAATGCTAACGTAGCATCTTCTTCCGCTTCAGAAAGCGGAGGTTTGACTGCACTGCCCCCAGTGGACACAAAACACACTGCGGAACTAAAAGCAAACTAATGAATAACAACAAATAAATAACAAATGAATAAGTCCTGTTTCAGTACTCCTGGTTTAATCCTGGTTTAGTCCTGGTTTAGTCCTGGTTCAGTCTTGGTTTAATCCTGGTTTAGTCCTGGTTTAATCCTGGTTTAGTCTTGGTTTAATCCTGGTTTAGTCCTGGTTTAGTCCTGGTTTAGTCCTGGTTCAGTCTTGGTTTAATCCTGGTTTAGTCCTGGTTTAGTCCTGGTTCAGTCTTGGTTTAATCCTGGTTTAGTCCTGGTTTAGTCCTGGTTCAGTCTTGGTTCAGTCTTGGTTTAGTCCTGGTTTAGCCCTGGTTCGGTCCTGGTTTAGTCCTGGTTTTGTCCTGGTTCAGTCTTGGTTTAGTCTTGGTTCAGTCTTGGTTTAGTCCTGGTTTAGTCCTGGTTTAGTCCTGGTTTAGTCCTGGTTCAGTCTTGGTTCAGTCTTGGTTTAGCCCTGGTTTAGTCCTGGTTTAGTCCTGGTTTTGTCCTGGTTCAGTCTTGGGTTAGTCCTGGTTTAGTCCTGGTTTAGTCTTGGTTTAGTCCTGGTTTAGCCCTGGTTTAGTCCTGGTTTAGTCCTGGTTTAGCCCTGGTTTAGTCCTGGTTTAGTCCTGGTTTAGTCCTGGTTTGGTCCTGTTTTAGTCCTGGTTTAGTCCTGGTTTAGTCCTGGTTTAGTCCTGGTTTAGCCCTGGTTTAGTCCTGTTTTAGTCCTGGTTTAGTCCTGTTTTAGTCCTGGTTTAGTCCGTATCGCTGTGACCTAAAGTCTTATCAGAGTCAAGTTGGTTTGTGCAGAGTTCAGTTTTTCTGAATTCAAATCAAAACAAACATTGGGTTTATTTTTATTCCAAAGAGATGCTAACTGTGGGCACTGCTCTGTCTGAAGTGACTCTCTCCTCTCGTTTCAAATCCATCCGTTTTTTTTCTTTTTTTTTCTTGAGTTTTCACATAATCTAAAAGGTTCTAGGGCCGTTTGCTCTAATGCGTCTCCATGGTAACTGCTGACTATTCCAACGTAGACATACATGCAGAAACACCCCCTGCAAATGATCTATTTAAAGGTTTAACTCAACAAACAACAACCTGTTAGTCCTGGTTTAGTCTTGGTTTAGTCCTGGTTTAGTCCTGGTTTAGTCCTGGTTTAGTCCTGGTTTAGTCCTGGTTTAGTCCTGGTTTAGTCCTGGTTTAGTCTTGGTTTAGTCCTGGTTTAGTCCTGGTTTAGTCCTGGTTTAGTCCTGGTTTAGTCCTGGTTTAGTCCTGGTTTAGTCCTGGTTTAAGCGCTCACTGCTTTTGTTGAGACATGTTTTGTTCTCAGATATTGGAGTTTGGCCTCGTTTAGGCAAATAAAAACATAAAGTGATGTCAGGGCAACAGACGAGTCGTTATCACCGAAAAAACGAGATAAAAATAATCTGTGTAGAATGATTAACACCTGCCCCACAAACAGAGTACAAGGGCCCGGAGTACGTGTACAAGAGCAGGAGGAGGAGTGATAATAATAGTAGCAGTAGCAGTAGTAGTAGCAGTAGTAGTAGTAGTAGTAGTAGTAGTAGTAGTAGTAGTAGTAGTAGTAGTAGTAGTAGTAGTAGTAGTAGTAGTAGTAGTAGCTAGTGCTGGCTAGTAGCAGCAGTAGTAGTAGTAGTCTGCTTTTAAGCTGGTTATTGCCGCCCGTTGCTGGGTTGCTGGCCGCGCTGGCTAAGCCGCTAGTTGGCATGGGCGCTAGCTGCCAGTTTCGCTAAGCTGCCGCTGCTGCTGCTGGTTGCCGCTATGCTTCGTTGCTGGCTAGCTAGTTAAGCCGCCAAGGCTAAGGTTATTAAGGCCGCTAAGCTACCCAGCAAGGCGCCAAAGGTTGGCTAAGGCGCGCCGCTTCAGTTGCTGCTGGGTTAAGGCTGGCTGCTGTTGCCTGCTAATAGCTATATAATAATACTAAGGTTAAGCATATTAATATATGGCTATTACGCTAGCTAGCTATTAGCGCTTGTTAATATTAAGGCTGGCCAATTTCAATATTGTTGCTAGCTTGTCTATTGCTGCTAAGGGCGCTTAAAGCGCCGCTAAGCAGCTAATAAGCTATTAAGGCCATGCCGCCATGTTGTTGCTGTCTTCGCTTGTCTGCTGCGTTGCTGCTTCGCTGCTGCCAACCAGTTAAGCGCTTCGCCGCTTAAGGTTGCTGCTATTAAGAACCCGCCAGCATATTAGCGCTGCTGCCAGTATGCTAATGTTGCTGCTGCTAGCGGGCTGCTGCTGCTTATTGCTGCTGCCAGCTGGCAAATGTTAAGGCGTAATGCTGCATGCTGCTAATAAGTTAGCTATATTTAAGCAAGCGTTGCTGCTGCTGCTGCGTTGCTAAGCCGCTGTTAGTCGTCCAGCTAGTTACCAACTGCCGCATATAGGTTAGCTGGCTGTTAAGGCTGCTAAGCAAGGCTAAGGTTAAGCTATATTGCTGCTAAGCCGCTAGCTGCCAGCTGCTGCTATATTGCTGCTGCCGCCGCTGCTAAGCGTTGCTGCTGCTGCTGCTAAGTTGCTGCTGTTGCCTGCTAAGCGTTAAGCAAGCGTTGCTGCTGCCGCTAAGCGTCCGTTGCTGCCGCCGCTAAGCGGTTGCTGCTAAGCTGCTGCTCGCTGCGGTTGCCGCTCGCTGTTAGTTAAGTTGCTAAGGCCTGCTGCTGCTCGCCGCTGTTGGGCTAGCTGCTGCCGCTGCTGCTGCTACACCGTTGTTGCTGGTTGCTGCCGCTGTTGCTGCTGCCAAGGTTAAGCTGTTTTGGCTGCTGCTGCTGCCAGCCTGCTGCCGCCTGCTTCGCTGGCCAGCGTTGCTGCCCGCTAGTTGGCTGCTGCGCTGCCAGTTGGTTTGCCGCCAGCTGGTTGTTTACTGCTGTTGCTTGCTGCTAGTTGCCAACCAGCATTGGCCACGCCGCTGCTAAGTTAAGTTGTTAGCTTGCTGGTCGCTAGCTTGGTTACCACGGCCAAGGTTTGCTAGCTGGTTGCTTGCCTCGCTTGTCGGCCGCTGCTGCTGGCCACGCTGCTGGTTAGCTCGCCGCCAGTTGCTGGCCGCTGCTGCTAAGCTAGCCGCTGCTGTTGCTCGCGTTGCTGCTAAAGCGCCGCCGCTGCTTGCCGCCGCCCGCCAATGCTGTCGCCACAAGGCTGCCGCTGCTTTTCAGCTGCTGTCTGCTGTTGCTGCTGCTGCTGCCGCCGCTGTTGCTAGCCGCCAGCTGCTGCCGCCCGCTGCTCGCTGCTGTACTGTTGTCGCTGCTGGCTGGCTCACGCCAGCTAGTTGGGCTCGCCGCCAGCTGTTGCCGCCGCCAGTTAGCTGGTCAGCTGTTGCCAGTTGCTACCGCCCGCCGCTGCGTTGCACATGCTGCTACTAAGCGTTGCTGGTTGCGTTAAGGGCCGCTAGTTTAACAGCTGCTTGGCGTTGCTTGCTGCCGCAAAATCGCTGGTTGCTGCCGCCGCTAGTTGCTGCCGCTCGCTAGCCATTGCTGGTTGCTGCTGTTTCGCCGCTGCTGTTGCTGCCGCCGCTGCTGCTACGCTGGCTGCTGCTGTTGCTTCGCTGCTGCCGCTGCTGCTGCTCGCCGCTCGCTAAGCTGTTGCTGCCGCTTGCCGCTGCCGCTAAGCTGCTGCCGCCAGCCAGCTGCCGCCGCCAGTTGCTGCCGCTGCTGCTGCTGGGTTGCTGCCGCTGCTGGCTGGTCGCTGGGCTGCTGCTCGCGCTGCTGCTGGCTCGCTGCTGCTGCCTCGCTGGTTAAGCTTCGCTGTTGCTGCTGCTGGGTTGCTTTGCCGCTGCTGGCCGCTGCTAGTTGGGCTGCTGCTGCTGCTGGCCGCTGCTGCTGGTTGCCAAACATAGGCTGCCCGCTAAGCCGCTAGCTCGCCACGGTTGCTAAGGCCGCCAAACCGCTGCTGTTGCTAGCCACTAGTTGCTGCCGCTGCCGCTGCTTGTTGGCCAGCTGCCGTTTGCCTGGCCTGCTGCTGCTGTTGCTGCTGCCGCTGCCGCTGCTAGTTAAGCTAAGCAATTGGTTGTTGCTGCTGCTGTTGCTGCTAAGCTGCTGCTGCTGCTGTTATTGCTGCCGCTTACTGTCTGGTTGCTTCGCTATTGGCCTGGCTTCGCTTGCTAAGGCTGTCAGCAGTTATTGGCAGCGGCTGCTGCTGCTCGCATTAGTTGTTGCTGCTTACGGTTGTCAGCTGCTTACAGCGCGTTGCCAGCTGGCTAGCTGGCTATTGCTGCTCGCTGCTGGCTGGTTAAGCACTGCTTAAGGTTAAGCACGCTTGCGCGCCAGCTAGCTAGTTTCGCCACGCTGGCGCCAAGCTTGGTTAAGGTTATAAGGGGTATTGCCGCTTGCCGCTGCTAGTTGGTTAGCAAATCAAGTTAGCTAGCCAGCTGCGGCTGCCGCTGCCGTTGCTGCCGCTAGTTGCCAGCGCTCGCTGCTTAAGGCCGCTAGCTGGCTCGCTACGCTGCTGCCAGCTAAGCAGCTGCTGCTGCTGTTGCCAAAGCAAGCAGCTCGCCGCTGGTTACCGCTGTTGGTTATTGCCGCCAGTTAGTTAGCTATTCAAGCAGCTGCTGCTTCGCCTGCTGCTAGTTTCGCGTTAAGCTGCTGGCTGGCAAGGCTGCTGCTGGCTGCTGGTTGTTGCTTCGCTAAGGCTGCGCTAAGCTGCTGCCAGCCAGTTGCTGTTAAGCTAAGGCAAGGCTTCGCTCGCTACCGCTGCTGGCTAGCTGCTTCAGCTAGTTGTTGCTGCTAATTGCTTGGTTAGCTAAGCTGCTGCCGCTGGTTTCAGCTATTGCTTGTTGTTGGTTGCCGCTATAGGCTTATATTAGCTAAGGTTGGGCTGCGCTGCTAGCTGAGTTGCCAGCGGCCAAAGGTTGTTGCTGGCTTCGCTAAGCTACCATTGCTCTACCAGCTAGTAGTAGTATTGCCGCTGCCGCTGCCGCTGCCGCTGCCGCTAAGGTCTTCGCTAGTAGTAGCAGTAGTAGCAGTAGCAGTAGCAGTAGCAGTAGCAGTAGCAGTAGCAGTAGCAGTAGCAGTAGCAGTAGTAGTTGTAGTCGTATCTGAGTGTGGGAGGGCATCTGGCTCAGATCTGGGTCAGATCTGTGGGATGGACACACCTGCTCCACACAAACACGTGTGAACTTTAGACTTTCACTGCTCACTGTGACCTGGTTTGTTTCAGACCACGTAGTCCTGGTTTAGTCCTGGTTTAGTCCTGGTTTAGTCCTGGTTTAGTCCTGGTTTAGTCCTGGTTAAGTCCTGGTTTAGACCTGAAGTAGTCGTAATTTAAACCTGGTTTAGTCCCAGTTTAGTCCCAGGTTAGACCTGGTTTAGACCTGAAATAGACCTGATATTGTCCTGGTTTAGCTCAAATTGGTCAAAAATTGGGACACTGGGACATTTCTTGTATAAAACCGGGACAAATCAGAGGTTTTGTATAAATCTGCTGGGACAGGGGGACACGAGGTCAGGACTGGGACTGTTCCGGGGTCTGGACTGGGACCGTCCCGGGGTCTGGACTGGGACCGTCCCGGGGTCTGGACTGGGACCGTCCCGGGGTCAGGACTGGGACCGTTCCGGGGTCTGGACTGGGACCGTCCCGGGGTCTGGACTCTACTTCCGGATCATCACACGCAGAATGTGAAAAGCGCAGATTCAGCTGCAAAACCAAAACCATCAAACTTTGTTTTTCCAGAAAAAAGAAGCGGCTGATGCAACACGTCCCCCCCGCGCGAGAGACGGACGTGACCGGGCAGAGGGAGGAGGACCGCGGGGAGGACCTGGGAAGCGCACCGGGAGAGGACCGGGGGAGGACCGGGGGGAGGACCGCGGGGAGGACCGGGGGAGGACCGCGGAGAGGACCGGGGGAGGACCAGGGGGAGGACCGGGGCAGGACCGGGGAAGGACCGGGGCAGGACCGCGGGGAGGACCGTGGGGAGGACCGGGGGGAGGACCGCGGGGAGGACCGGGGGGAGGACCGGGGCAGGACCGGGGGGGAGGACCGTGGGGAGGACCGGGGCAGGACCGGGGGGAGGACCGGGGCAGGACCGCGGGGAGGACCGGGGCAGGACCGCGGGGAGGACCGGGGCAGGACCGCGGGGAGGACCGGGGGGAGGACCGTGGACTTGTGGGGCGCATATAAATTTGCAGCTGCCGCGTTTTTGCACAAACAACTTTTTCCTGCGCAGTTTTCCGGAGGACGCTCTGCTGCAGGTTTGACGCATTCGAGTTCGGCGCATTTGTTTTGGTGACGCACGGAACCGTCAGGATGAGCCACGTGGACGTGAAGAACATCAAACCCACCACTTTTGAGGAGCAGTACTTCGACGAGTACGAGTACTACAACCTGTCCGACAAGTATGCGGGTGAGTATCGCGAGAAAAGCCGCGAACCTCATACCCCCCGCGCGCGTCACTCTCCCCGTGACTCTTCGGTTTGTTCTGGTTCCAGAGGGTTCGGCTCGGAAGGGCCGGTCCAAGAAGGAGGCGAGCGACAACACGAACCGCCCGAACCCCGGAGGACACGAGCGCAAGATCGTGGAGAAACTGATGAACAGCGAGAAGAAGGCCAAAGAGTGACCCGAGGTACGTGCACCGAGGCCAGAGTGCCCCGAGTGCAAAGAGTGACCCGAGGTACGTGCACCGAGGCCAGAGTGCCCCGAGTGCAAAGAGTGACCCGAGGTACGTGCACCGAGTCCAGAGTGCCCCGAGTGCAAAGAGTGACCCGAGGTACGTGCACCGAGTCCACAGTGACCCGAGGTACGTGCACCGAGTCCACAGTGACCCGAGGTAAGAGCGTGGGTCCATAGAGTGACCCGAGGTACGTGCACCGAGTCCACAGTGACCCGAGGTAAGAGCGTGGGTCCATAGAGTGACCCGAGGTACGTGCACCGAGTCCAGAGTGACCCGAGGTACGTGCACCAGGTCCAGAGTGACCTGAGGTATGAGCTCTGAGTTTAGTCTGGTTTAGTCCTAAAATAGACCTGCTTTAGACCTGATATATTTCTATTTTAACCCTAATAGTTTAGATCTGGTTTAGTCCTGGTTTAGTCCTGGTTTAGTCCTGGTTTAGACCTGGTTTAGTCCTGGTTTAGTCCTGGTTTAGATCTGGTTTAGACCTGGTTTAGTCCTGGTTTAGTCCTGGTTTAGTCCTGGTTTAGTCCTGGTTTAGACCTGGTTTAGTCCTGGTTTAGTCCTGGTTTAGTCCTGGTTTAGATCTGGTTTAGTCCTGGTTTAGACCTGTTTTAGTCCTGGTTTAGTCCTGGTTTAGTCCTGGTTTAGACCTGTTTTAGTCCTGGTTTAGACCTGTTTTAGTCCTGGTTTAGATCAGATTGGTCCAAAATAGAGCCACTGGGACATTTCTTGTGTAAAAGTGTTTTGGGGAAGTCTTTGGGCCGGGACGTCTGGACTCTAAATACTGTTATTGTGTTTACGACTGCAGCTCTTGAATAAAATGTCGCCGTACGGGGGAAGAAATCGTTGCCTTCTGTAGTTTCTGTGCTTATCTGCGGCGTCGTGAAGGTTCTGCGGACGTGCTGACCCCGGACGCTGATAACACGTCCCTGGAACAGCTCCGTTTGTTCTGGAACTTCATCCAACTTTTCAATTCTTGTTGATTTAGTTTTTTTGCTCGGTCGCTTCAAAGATCCGGGATGAAAGTAAACAGATCCTGTTCTGCTGTTTCCCCGTCGCACACAGAGCTGGAGTCGAGTTTGAGGAACTCTTTGTGATTAGGTTAAATCTGCAGCGTCTGTCCTGGTTTAGTCCTGGTTTAGTCCTGGTTTAGTCCTGGTTTAGTCCTGGTTTAGACCTGGTTTAGACCTGGTTTAGACCTGGTTTAGACCTGGTTTAGTCCTGGTTTAGTCCTGGTTTAGTCCTGGTTTAGACCTGGTTTAGTCCAAGTTTAGACCTGGTTTAGTCCTGGTTTAGTCCTGGTTTAGTCCAAGTTTAGACCTGGTCCAGTCCTGGTTTAGTCCTGGTTTAGTCCAAGTTTAGTCCTGGTTTAGACCTGGTTTAGTCCTGGTTTAGTCCTGGTTTAGACCTGGTTTAGTCCTGGTTTAGACCTGGTTTAGTCACACAGATTCAGTTGTTTGTTTTGGTACAAATAAAAAAAGTGACGGGGAAACGACTTTAACGACGTTTTAACGACATCAGAACAGAATCGCGCAGAATCGGATTTAAACCTACTTCCTGCTCTGTGCCGTGTTTTCCAGCGTGAGTCGGACGGCTTTTCCGGAATCGACCCTGGTTTCCATGGCGACGCGTGACGTGGCAGCGCCGCCGGCCTCCGAATGGACGAGGCCCGGGCGCCCACAGACTCCTCCCCCGGGCCCGGAGCTCCGCCCTCACCTGAGCGCTCACCTGGTCGTCACGGCGACGGGGGCACGGGGCGGGGCCTGTTCTGTCTGAGGAAGTTTTACCAGTTGTTTTTTTTAAGAAATAAATGATTTTAATAAAATTTCTGTTTTTGAGTTTATTTGTGAAAGTCAAATTTGGAGGAGGCTCCGTTAAAGCCAAACTGTGGAACATCTGTGGAAAATCTGGGCCGGATCAGAGACATTTACAGAGTTCAGACTTCTGGAGTTTTATTTATTTATTCTAGAAAAAAAAACAAAGTGAAATGAACTCTGTGAGTGTCAGATGCCCTCCCATCCTCCTGTACCCCCGTATCTCCTCCTCCTCTCCTCCTCCTCCTCCTCCTCCTCTCCTCCTCCTCTCCTCTCTCTTCCTCTCCTCCTCCTCTCCTCTCTCTTCCTCTCCTCCTCCTCTCCTCTCTCTTCCTCTCCTCCTCCTCCTCTCCTCTTCTCCTCCTCCTCTCCTCTCCTCCTCCTCCTCTCCTCTCCTCCTCCTCCTCTCCTCCTCCTCTCCTCTCCTCTCCTCCTCTCCTCCTCTCCTCTCCTCTCCTCTCCTCTCCTCCTCTCCTCCTCCTCCTCTCCTCCTCCTCTCCTCTCCTCTCCTCCTCTCCTCCTCCTCCTCTCCTCTCCTCCTCTCCTCTCCTCTCTCCTCTCCTCTCCTCCTCTCCTCTCCTCCTCCTCTCCTCTCCTCTCCTCCTCTCCTCCTCTCCTCTCCTCTCCTCCTCCTCTCCTCCTCCTCTCCTCTCCCCGTGTCGCGCTCAGAGTAAAAAGTGTCTCGTTTGTCCACCGGCTGCGGAGTTCTCGCGTGAGTTCGGCGCGTTGGGCTCCGCCGGTCTCGCGAGAGCCTGTGGCCGGACGCGTTCCGCACAGGCGACGTATCCGGGGTGAACGTCACGCAGGCTGCAGAAAACCCACGCAAACCCGCGACAGACACGGAGGAAACCCGCAGGAACCGACACAGCCGCAGCGGGCGCACGGAGGCCGGAGCCGGGCGCACGGGGCGCACGGGGCGCACGGGGCCCGGGAGCCATGGACGATGAGCGGTTCATTCGGGAGGTGCAGATCCACAGTGTCCTGTACGACACCACGCACCCGTTTTACAAAGACAACAGCCGCAAGGAGCGCGCCTGGACCGAGGTGGCCACGGCTCTGCAGGCGGACGGTTATTATTATTATTATTATCATTATTATTATTAGGCCCGAGCCCCTACAGGGCGTAGGGCCTATTGCTTTCGCAACGATGATGCCTGGGCGAAGCCCAGGCATCATCGTTGCTAACTGTCTTACGAAGTTCAGCGCGAAGCGCTGAACTTCGTCACTCCCTCGCTCTCTCCGTGAACAGCAGTATCCTAGCAACCCATGCCGAAGGCATGGGACATGCATATTTGTTCTTGCTAACAAGTCATCGTCAACATTGAGTGAATGGGCGAAGCCCATTCACTCAATGTTGACAAAAAGCGCAAGCGCCTCCTGTCCCCAAAACACACTCCTGACATCAAGCTGTATCCAAGCCCCCATGCCGAAGGCATGGGCCATATTTACAGCTGCCAAAATGAATGGAAATCAATGGGGGGTCAATGGCGGACCCCGACGAGATGGTGATGAAGTCATTCACCAATGACCCCACGGTGACGTGGGGAAGCTCGAGAGCTTTCAAAAAATGTATAATATGTGTTTCCTATGTAAAAGGATATATTGTTTTTGCTAAAATTATTATTAGGCCCGAGCCCCTACAGGGCGTAGGGCCTATTATGATAGCGATGATGCCTGGGCGGCCCAGGCATCATCGTTGCTAACTATCTTCACGGTTCAGCGCGAAGCGCTGAACACTCCTCGCTCTCACCGTGAACAGCAGTATCCTAGCAACCCATGCCGAAGGCATGGGACATGCATATTTGTTCTTGCTAACAAGTCATCGTCAACATTGAGTGAATGGGCGAAGCCCATTCACTCAATGTTGACAAAAAGCGCGGCGCCTCCTGTCCCAAAACACACTCCTGACATCAAGCTGTATCAAGCCCCCATGCCGAAGGCATGGGCCATATTTACAGCTGCCAAAATGACTGGAAATCAATGGGGGTCAATGAGAGAGTCCGACGAGATGGTGAATGACGGCTGGTAAGCGCCATTATTCACCAATGACCCCACGGTGACGTGGGGAAGCTCGAGAGCTTTCAAAAAATGTATAATATGTGTTTCCTATGTAAAAGGATATATTGTTTTTGCTAAAATTATTATTATTTTTATTTATTGTTTATTTATTTATTCTTTTTTCTTCTGCTCTTTGAGCTTTAATTTGACCCCCTGAACACGCTCAAAAACTCACCAAATTTTGCCCAAAATTCAGAAGTGGCGAAAAATTTGATAAAATATATGTTGCATATGTGGGCATAAAAAAGTGGCGCGACAGCGCCACCTGCAAAAGTCAAAATACATTGCGCCTATGGGAGATGTCCCGACGTAAAGTTTGTCGTACAGTCACGAAATTTGGTACAGACATTCCTCATGTCAAGACAGAAAAAAAATATTATTATGGCCACGCCCCTTGACAAACCAGAAGGCAGCCATCTTGGATTGAAATACAAAAGTTGCTGAGTCAGCATTTTCGCTCACGTCGCATTTGAACGAACTCCTCTGAAGGCGCTTCACCCACAGGGGTCAAAATCGGCGTACATCAACTAGAGAAGTGGGGCATTAAATGATAGCTGAATTTTTAAAATAACTGTCACGGTTTACGCGCGGCGAAGCTGCAAAATTTGTTCAGATTTTTGGCAATTTTCTAACGTCAAAATTTGCTCCCGTTCGGCCATACAAAGTCCGATTCAACTCAAATTTTAATCACTTGTAAAACTTTTGTGCCAAAGCCCACTAATTGTGACACGAGCGAAAATGGTGTGATAGCGCCCCCTACAGAACACCACAAAATTTTGCATGGAGGGCCAAATTTTAGTTTTTCGAAACTGTACCAAATTTGCCCCAAAATTACTTTAGGTCATCTCAATCAAAAAAGCCAATGTAAACCATATGGTATTTTTAACCGTGTTGCCATGGTGATGCGCGGAAGCTCCAATGTTATCCTAATGGGAAATATCAGATAAATTCCCATTCATGAAAATGGGCGCTGAACTTCGTCCCTCGATCGCACTCACCGTGAACAGCAGTATCCTAGCAACCCATGCCGAAGGCATGGGACATGCATATTTGTTCTTGCTAACAAGTCATCGTCAACATTGAGTGAATGGGCGAAGTCCATTCACTCAATGTTGACAAAAGTAGCGCGAAGCGCCTCCTGTCCCCCAAAGACACTCCTGACATCAAGCTGTATCCAAGCCCCCATGCCGAAGGCATGGCCCATATTTATAGCTGCTAAAATGAATGGAAATCAATGGGGGTCAATGAGAGAGTCCGACGAGATGGTGAATGACGGGCGCGTAAGCGCCCGTCATTCACCAATGACCCCACGGTGATGTGGGGAATCTCGAGAGCTTTCAAAAAATGTATAATATGTCTTTCCTATGTAAAAGGATATATTGTTTTTGCTAAAATTATTATTATTTTTATTTTTTATTTATTCTTTTTTCTCCTGCTCTTTGAGCTCTAATTTGACCCCCTGAACACGCTCAAAAACTCACCAAATTTTGCCCAAAATTCAGAAGTGGCGAAAAATTTCATAAAATATATGTTGTATATGTGGGCATAAAAAAGTGGCGCGACAGCGCCACCTGCAAAAGTCAAAATACATTGCGCCTATGGGAGATGTCCCGACGTAAAGTTTGTCGTACAGTCACGAAATTCGGTACAGACATTCTTCATGTCAAGACAGAAAAAAAATATTATTATGGCCACGCCCCCTGACAAACCAGAAGGCAGCCATCTTGGATTGAAATAAAAAAGTTGCCGAGTCAGCATTTTCGCTCACGTCGCATTTGAACGAACTCCTCTGAAGGCGCTTCACCCACAGGGGTCAAAATCGGCGTACATCAACTAGAGAAGTGGGGCATCAAACGATAGCTGAATTTTTAAAATAACTCTCACGGTTTACGCGCGGCGAAGCTGCAAAATTTGTTCAGATTTTTTGCAATTTTCTAACGTCAAAATTTGCTCCCGTTCGGCCATACAAAGTCCGATTCAACTCAAATTTTAATCACTTGTAAAACTTTTGTGCCAAAGCCCACTAATTGTGACACGAGCGAAAATGGTGTGATAGCGCCCCCTACAGAACACCACGAAATTTTGCATGGAGGGCCAAATTTTAGTTTTTCGAAAATGTACCAAATTTGCCCCAAAATTACTTTAGGTCATCTCAATCAAAAAAGCCAATGTAAACCATATTGTATTTTTAACCGTGTTGCCATGGTGATGCACGAAAGCTCCAATGTTATCCTAATGGGAAAGATGAGATAAATTCCCATTCATGAAAAATATTTTACTTTCACAGAATATTCTCAAATTTGGCACAATGACTCTTCATGTCATCCCGATCAAAAAAGTCAATGACAACCATATTGTATATTTGACAAGGTTGCCATGGCAATGCGCCAAAGCCTCCATGTTATCCTTATGGGAAAATTTCAACAATTTCTTACTTTTCACAGTGATATAGCGTCTTATTAGTTTCATTCAAGAACGTGAAATTTGGCACAGTGATTCTTCAGGTCAGTCCGAACAAAAAAGTCCGGGGGGCCAAAGTTGTATTTTGCACGGTGTTCCCATGGCGATGTCCCAAAGTGCCCATGTTTGTCTATGTTGGCACATCAGCATCTCCAGTGTCTGTGGACTTTATGTGTTTGGTGGCAAGTTCAGCCCAAAGCCACAAACACACAGAGACAAGAGGCTCATCAGCGCCACCCGGGGGAGCGGCGGGTCGGCCGAGTGCGATGCGCGGCCCGCGAGGGCCGTTCGATGCCGCTTGCGGCTTTAATTTTTTTTTTTATTTATTATTATTTATTCTTTTTTCTTCTGCTCTTTGAGCTCTAATTTGACCCCCTGAACACGCTCAAAAACTCACCAAATTTTGCCCAAAATTCAGAAGTGGCGAAAAATTTGATAAAATATATGTTGCATGTGTGGGTATAAAAAAGTGGCGCGACAGCGCCACCTGCAAAAGTCAAAATACATTGCGCCTATGGGAGACGTCCCGACGCAAAGTTTGTCGTACAGTCACGAAATTCGGTACAGACATTCCTCATGTCAAGACAGAAAAAAAATATTATTATGGCCACGCCCCCTGACAAACCAGAAGGCAGCCATCTGGGATTGAAATAAAAAAGTTGCTGAGTCAGCATTTTCGCTCACGTGGCATTTGATCGAACTCCTCTGAAGGCGCTTCACCCACAGGGGTCAAAATCGGAGTACATCAACTAGAGAAGTGGGGCATCAAACGATAGCTGAATTTTAAAAATAACTGTCACGGTTTACGTGCGTGAAGCTGCAAAATTTGTTCAGATTTTTGGCAATTTTCTAACGTCAAAATTTGCTCCTGCTCGCCATACAAAGTCCGATTGGGCTCAAATTTGAATCACTTGTAAAACTTTCGTGCCAAAGCCGACTAATTGTGACACGAGCAAAAATGGTGTGATAGCGCCCCCTGCAGGACAGAATTAAATTTTGCATGGATGGTCAAAATTTTAGTTTTTAGAAAATGTACCAAATTTTGTACAAAATTACTTTGGGCCATCTCAATCAAAAAAGCCAATGTAAACCATATGGTATTTTTAACCGTGTTGCCATGGTGATGCACGAAAGCTCCAATGTTATCCTAATGGGAAATATCAGATAAATTCCCATTCATGAAAAATATTTTACTTTCACAGAATATTCTCAAATTTGGCACAATGACTCTTCATGTCATCACGATCAAAAAAGTCAATGACAACCATATGGTATATTTCACTGGGTTGCCATGGCGATACGCCAAATCCTCCATGTTATCCTTATGGGAAAATTTCAACAATTTCTTACTTTTCAAGGTGATATAGCGTCTTATTAGTTTCATTCAAGAACGTGAAATTTCGCACAGTGATTCTTCAGGTCAGTCCGAACAAAAATGTCCGGGGGGCCAAAGTTGTATTTTGCACGGTGTTGCCATGGCGATGTCCCAAAGTGCCCATGTTAGTCAATGTTGGCACATCAGCATCTCCGGTGTGTGTGGACTTGATGTGTTTAGTGACAAGTTCAGCCCAAAGCCACAAACACACAGAGACAAGAGGCTCATCAGCGCCACCCGGGGGAGCGTCAGCGCCACCCGGGAGCGCTGGTCGGCCGAGTGCGACAGCGTGGCGACACGGTCAAAATTTTACTTTTTCTAAAATGTACCAAATTTTGTACAAAATTACTTTGGGCCATCTCAATCAAAAAGTCAATGACAACCATATGGTATATTTCACTGGGTTGACATGGCGATGCGCCAAAGCCTCCATGTTATCCTTATGGGAAAATTTCTACAATTTCTTACATTTCAAAGTGATATAACGGCTTAATAGTTTTATTGAAGAACATGAAATTTGGCACAGTGATTCTTCAAGTCAGCCTGAACAAAAAAGTTCAAGGGGCCAAAGTTGTATTTTGCACGGTGTTGCCATGGCGATGTCCCAAAGTTCCCATGTTCGTCAATGTTAACACATCAGCATCTCCAGTGTGTGTGGACTTTATGTGTTTACTGACAGTGCTTCAGCCCAAAGCCACAAACACACAGAGACAAGAGGCTCATCAGCGCCACCCGGGGGAGCGTCAGCGCCACCCGGGGGAGCGTCGGGTCGGCCGAATGCGATGCGCGGCCCGCGAGGGCCGTTCGATGCCGCTTGCGGCTTTAATTAGGCCCGAGCCCCTACAGGGCGTAGGGCCTATTACTTCGATGATGCCTGGCGGCCCAGGCATCATCGTAATAACTGTCTTCACAGTTCAGCGAAGCGCTGAACTTCGTCACTCCCTCGCTCTCACCGTGAACAGCAGTATCCTAGCAACCCATGCCGAAGGCATGGGACATGCATATTTGTTCTTGCTAACAAGTCATCGTCAACATTGAGTGAATGGGCGAAGCCCATTCACTCAATGTTGACAAAAGTAGCGCGAAGCGCTCCTCTCCCTAAAACACACTCCTGACATCAAGCTGTATCTAAGCCCCCATGCCGAAGGCATGGGCCATCTTTACAGCTGCTAAAATGAATGGAAATCAATGGGGGTCAATGAGAGACTCCGACGAGATGGTGAATGACGGGCGCGTAAGCGCCCGTCATTCACCAATGACCCCACGGTGACGTGGGGAAGCTCGAGAGCTTTCAAAAAATGTATAATATGTGTTTCCTATGTAAAAGGATATATTGTTTTTGCTAAAATTATTATTATTTTTATTTATTGTTTATTAGGCCCGAGCCCCTACAGGGCGTAGGGCCTATTGCTTTCGCAACGATGATGCCTGGGCGAAGCCCAGGCATCATCGTTGCTAACTGTCTTCACGGTTCAGCTAAGCGCTGAACTACTCCTCGCTCTCTCCGTGAACAGCAGTATCCTAGCAACCCATGCCGAAGGCATGGGACATGCATATTTGTTCTTGCTAACAAGTCATCGTCAACATTGAGTGAATGGGCGAAGCCCATTCACTCAATGTTGACAAAAGCCAAGCGCCTCCTCTCCTTAAAACACACTCCTGACATCAAGCTGTATCCAAGCCCCCATGCCGAAGGCATGGGCCATCTTTACAGCTGCTAAAATGAATGGAAATCAATGGGGGGTCAATGGCGGACCCCGACGAGATAGTGAATGACGCGCGTAAGCCACTATCATTCACCAATGACCCCACGGTGACGTGGGGAAGCTCGAGAGCTTTCAAAAAATGTATAATATGTCTTTCCTATGTAAAAGGATATATTGTTTTTGCTAAAATTATTATTATTTTTTTATTTATTGTTTATTTATTCTTTTTTCTTCTGCTCTTTGAGCTCTAATTTGACCCCTGAACACGCTCAAAAACTCACCAAATTTTGCCCAAAGTTCAGAAGTGGCGAAAAATTTGATAAAATATATATTGCATGTATGGGTATAAAAAAGTGGCGCGACAGCGCCACCTGCAAAAGTCAAAATACATTGCGCCTATGGGAGACGTCCCGACGTAAAGTTTGTCGTACAGTCACGAAATTCGTACAAACATTCCTCATGTCAAGACAGAAAAAAATATTATTATGGCCACGCCCCTGACAAACCAGAAGGCGGCTATCTTGGATTGAAATAAAAAAGTTCCGAGTCAGCATTTTCGCCACGTCGCATTTGAACGAACTCCTCTGAAGGCGCTTCACCCACAGGGGTCAAAATCGGCGTACATCAACTAGAGAAGTGGGGCATCAAACGATAGCTGAATTTTTAAAATAACTGTCACGGTTTACGTCGGCGCGGTTGCAAAATTTGTTCAGATTTTTGGCAATTTTCTAACGCCAAAATTTACTCCCGTTCGTCATAAAAAGTCCGATTTGGCTCAAATTTTAATCACTTGTAAAACTTTTGTGCCAAAGCCGACTAATTGTGACACGAGCAAAAATGGTGTGATAGCGCCCCCTGCAGGACAGAATAAAATTTTGCATGGACGGTCAAAATTTTAGTTTTTCTAAAATGTACCAAATTTTGTACAAAATTACTTTGGGCCATCTCAATCAAAAAGCCAATGTAAACCATATGGTATTTTTAACCGTGTTGCCATGGTGATGCGCGGAAGCTCTAATGTTATCCTAATGTGAAATATCAGATAAATTCCCATTCATGAAAAATATTTTACTTTCACAGAATATTCTCAAATTTGGCACAATGACTCTTCATGTCATCCCGATCAAAAGTCAATGACAACCATATGGTACATTTCACTGGGTTGCCATGGCGATGCGCCAAAGCCTCCATGTTATCCTTATGGGAAAATTTCTACAATTTCTTACATTTCAAAGTCATAGAACGGCTTAATAGTTTTATTGAAGAACATGAAATTTGGCACAGTGATTCTTCAGGTCAGTCCAAACAAAAAAGTCCGAGGGGCCAAAGTTGTATTTTGCACGGTGTTGCCATGGCGATGTCCCAAAGTGCCCATATTCGTCAATGTTAACACATCAGCATCTCCAGTGTGTGTGGACTTTATGTGTTTAGTGACAAGTTCAGCCCAAAGCCACAAACACACAGAGACAAGAGGCTCACCAGCGCCACCCGGGGGAGCGTCAGCGCCACCCGGGGGAGCGTCGGGTCGGCCGAGTTGATGGCCACCGAGGGCCTGCTCGATGCCGCTTGCGGCTTTAATTCTTTTTTCTTCTGCTCTTTGAGCTCTAATTTGACCCCCTGAACACGCTCAAAAACTCACCAAATTTTGCCCAAAATTCAGAAGTGGCGAAAAATTTGATAAAATATAGGTTGCATGTATGGGTATAAAAAAGTGGCGCGATAGCGCCACCTGCAAAAGTCAAAATACATTGCGCCTATGGGAGACGTCCCGACGTAAAGTTTGTCGTACAGTCACGAAATTTGGTACAGATATTCCTCATGTCAAGACAGAAAAAAAATATTATTATGGCCACGCCCTCTGACAAACCAGAAGGCGGCCATCTTGGATTGAAATAAAAAAGTTGCTGAGTCAGCATTTTCGCTGACGTCGCATTTGAACGAACTCCTCTGAAGGCGCTTCACCCACAGGGGTCAAAATCGGCGTACATCAACTAGAGAAGTGGGGCATCAAACGATAGCTGAATTTTTAAAATAACTGTCACGGTTTACGTGCGGCGAAGCTGCAAAATTTGTTCAGATTTTTGGCAATTTTCTAACGTCAAAATTTGCTCCCGTTCGGCCATAAAAAGTCCGATTTGGCTCAAATTTTAATCACTTGTAAAACTTTTGTGCCAAAGCCGAATAATTGTGACACGAGCAAAAATGGTGTGATAGCGCCCCCTGCAGGACACAATAAAATTTTGCATGGATGGTCAAAATTTTAGTTTTTCTAAAATGTACCAAATTTTGTACAAAATTACTTTGGGCCATCTCAATCAAAAAAGCCAATGTAAACCATATGGTATTTTTAACCGTGTTGCCATGGTGATGCGCGGAAGCTCCAATGTTATCCTAATGGGAAATATCCGATAAATTCCCATTCATGAAAAATATTTTACTTTCACAGAATATTCTCAAATTTGGCACAATGACTCTTCATGTCATCCCGATCAAAAAAGTCAATGACAACCATATGGTATATTTCACTGGGTTGCCATGGCGATGCGCCAAAGCCTTCATGTTATCCTTATGGGAAAATTTCAACAATTTCTTACTTTTCAAAGTGATATAGCGTCTTATTAGTTTCATTCAAGAATGTGAAATTTAGCACAGTGATTCTTCAGGTCAGTCCGAACAAAAAAGTCAAAGGGGCCAAAGTTGTATTTTGCACGGTGTTGCCATGGCGATGTCCCAAAGTGCCCATATTTGTCAATGTTAACACATCAGTATATCCAGTGTGTGTGGACTTTGTGTGTTTGGTGACACGTTCAGCCCAAAGCCACAAACACACAGAGACAAGAGGCTCATCAGCGCCACCCGGGGGAGCGTCAGCGCCACCCGGGGGAGCGTCGGGTCGGCCGAGTGCGATGCGCGGCCCGCGAGGGCCGTTCGATGCCGCTTGCGGCTTTAATTAGGCCCGAGCCCCTACAGGGCGTAGGGCCTATTGCTTCCGCAACGATGATGCCTGGGCTTTGCCCAGGCATCATCGTTGCTAACTGTCTTACGAAGTTCAGCGCGAAGCGCTGAACTTCGTCCCTCGATCGCTCTCACCGTGAACAGCAGTATCCTAGCAACCCATGCCGAAGGCATGGGACATGCATATTTGTTCTTGCTAACAAGTCATCGTCAACATTGAGTGAATGGGCGAAGCCCATTCACTCAATGTTGACAAAGTAGCTAAGCGCCTCCTCTCCCTAAAACACACTCCTGACATGAAGCTGTATTCAAGCCCCATGCCGAAGGCATGGGCCATCTTTACAGCTGCTAAAATGAATGGAAATCAATGGGGGTCAATGAGAGACTCGACGAGATGGTGAATGACGAGCGTGAGCTCGTCATTATTCACTCAATGACCCCACGGTGACGTGGGGAAGCTCGAGAGCTTTCAAAAAATGTATAATATGTGTTTCCTATGTAAAAGGATATATTGTTTTTGCTCAAATTATTATTATTTTTATTTATTTTTATTTATTTATTCTTTTTTCTTCTGCTCTTTGAGCTCTAATTTGACCCCCTGAACACGCTCAAAAACTCACCAAATTTTGCCCAAAATTCAGAAGTGGTGAAAAATTTGATAAAATATATATTGCATGTATGGGTATAAAAAAGTGGCGCGACAGCGCCACCTGCAAAAGTCAAAATACATTGCGCCTATGGGAGATGTCCCGACGTAAACTTTGTCGTACAGTCACGAAATTTGGTACAGACATTCCTCATGTCAAGACAGAAAAAAAATATTATTATGGCCACGCCCCCTGACAAACCAGAAGGCGGCCATCTTGGATTGAAATAAAAAAGCTGCTGAGTCAGCATTTTCGCTCACGTCGCATTTGATCGAACTCCTCTGAAGGCGCTTCACCCACAGGGGTCAAAATCGGCGTACATCAACTAGAGAAGTGGGGCATCAAACGATAGCTGAATTGTTAAAATAACTGTCACGGTTTACGCGCGGCGAAGCTGCAAAATTTGTTCAGATTTTTTGCAATTTTCTAATGTCAAAATTTCCTCCCGTTCGGCCATACAAAGTCCGATTGGGCTCAAATTTTAATCACTTGTAAAACTTTTGTGCCAAAGCCGACTAATTGTGACACGAGCAAAAATGGTGTGATAGCGCCCCCTGCAGGACAGAATAAAATTTTGCATGGACGGTCAAAATTTTAGTTTTTAGAAAATGTACCAAATTTTGTACAAAATTACTTTGGGCCATCTCAATCAAAAAAGCCAATGTAAACCATATTGTATTTTGAACCGTGTTGCCATGGTGATGCGCGGAAGCTCCAATGTTATCCTAATGGGAAATATCAGATAAATTCCCATTCATGACAAATATTTTACTTTCACAGAATATTCTCATATTTGGCACAGTCACTCTTCATGTCATCCCGACCAAAAAAGTCAATGACAACCATATGGTATATTTCACAGGGTTGCCATGGCGATGCGCCAAATCCTCCATGTTATCCTTATGGGAAAATTTCAACAATTTCTTACTTTTCACAGTGATATAGCGTCTTATTAGTTTCATTCAAGAATGTGAAATTTAGCACAGTGATTCTTCAGGTCAGTCCGAACAAAAAAGTCTGGGGGGCCAAAGTTGTATTTTGCACGGTGTTGTCATGGCGATGTCCCAAAGTGCCCATGTTCGTCAATGTTAACACATCAGCATCTCCAGTGTGTGTGGACTTTATGTGTTTGGTGGCAAGTTCAGCCCAAAGCCACAAACACACAGAGACAAGAGGCTCATCAGCGCCACCCGGGGGAGCGTCGGGTCGGCCGAGTGCGACCGCGACTGTGCGAGGGGCTCGTTCGATGCCGCTTGCGGCTTTAATTCTTTTTTCTTCTGCTCTTTGAGCTCTAATTTGACCCCCTGAACACGCTCAAAAACTCACCAAATTTTCCCCAAAATTCAGAACTGGCGAAAAATTTGATAAAATATATGTTGTATGTATGGGCATAAAAAAGTGGCGCGACAGCGCCACCTGCAAAAGTCAAAATACATTGCGCCTATGGGAGACGTCCCGGCGTAAAGTTTGTCGTACAGTCACGAAATTCGGTACAGACATTCCTCATGTGAAGACAGAAAAAAAATATTATTATGGCCACGCCCTCTGACAAACCAGAAGGCGGCCATCTTGGATTGAATTAAAAAAGTTGCTGAGTCAGCATTTTCGCTCACGTCGCATTTGAACGAACTCCTCTGAAGGCGCTTCACCCACAGGGGTCACAATCGGCGTACATCAACTAGAGAAGTGGGGCATCAAACGATAGCTGAATTTTTTAAATAACTGTCATGGTTTACGTGCGGCGAAGCTGCAAAATTTGTTCAGATTTTTGGCAATTTTCTAACGTCAAAATTTGCTCCCGTTCGGCCATACAAAGTCCGATTCAACTCAAATTTTAATCACTTGTAAAACTTTTGTGGCGAAGCCCACTAATTGTGACACAAGCGAAAATGGTGTGATAGCGCCCCCTACAGAACACCACAAACTTTTGCATGGAGGGCCAAATTTTAGTTTTTCGAAAATGTACCAAATTTGCCCCAAAATTACTTTAGGTCATCTCAATCAAAAAAGCCAATGTAAACGATATCATATTTTTAACCGTGTTGCCATGGTGATGCGCGAAAGCTCCAATGTTATCCTAATGGGAAATATCAGATAAATTCCCATTCATGACAAATATTTTACTTTCACAGAATATTCTCAAATTTGGCACAATGACTCTTCATGTCATCCCGATCAAAAAAGTCAATGACAACCATATGGTATATTTCACTGGGTTGCCATGGCGATGCGCCAAAGCCTCCATGTTATCCTTATGGGAAAAATTCAACAATTTCTTACATTTCAAAGTGATATAACGGCTTCATAGTTTTATTGAAGAACGTGAAATTTGGCGCAGTGATTCTTCAGGTCAGTCTGAACAAAAAAGTCCGAGGGGCCAAAGTTGTATTTTGCACGGTGTTGCCATGGCGATGTCCCAAAATGCCCATGTTTGTCTATGTTGGCACATCAGCATTTCCAGTGTCTGTGGACTTTATGTGTTTAGTGACAAGTTCAGCCCAAAGCCACAAACACACAGAGAGAAGAGGCTCATCAGCGCCACCCGGGAGCGCCAGCGCCACCCGGGAGCGCTGGTCGGGCCGAGTGCGACGCGCGACCCGCGAGGGTCGCTCGATGCCGCTATGCGGCTTTAATTAGGCCCGAGCCCTACAGGGCGTAGGGCCTATTGCTCATAGCGATGATGCCTGGGCGAAGCCCAGGCATCATCGCTGCTAACTGTCTTTGTTCAGCGCTAAGCGCTGAACTTCGTCCCTCGATCGCTCTCACCGTGAACAGCAGTATCCTAGCAACCCATGCCGAAGGCATGGGACATCCATATTTGTTCTTGCTAACAAGTCATCGTCAACATTGAGTGAATGGGCGAAGCCCATTCACTCAATGTTGACAAAAGTAGCGCGAAGCGCCTCCTGTCCCCAAAACACACTCCTGACATCAAGCTGTATCTAAGCCCCCATGCCGAAGGCATGGGCCATCTTTACAGCTGCTAAAATGAATGGAAATCAATGGGGGTCAATGAGAGAGTCCGACGAGATGGTGAATGACGGGCGCGTAAGCGCCCGTCATTCACCAATCACCCCACGGTCACGTGGGGAAGCTCGAGAGCTTTCCAAAAATGTATAATATGTCTTTCCTATGTAAAAGGATATATTGTTTTTGCTAAAATTATTATTATTTTTTTTTTTATTTATTATTATTTATTCTTTTTTCTTCTGCTCTTTGAGCTCTAATTTGACCCCCTGAACACGCTCAAAAACTCACCAAATTTTGCCCAAAATTCAGAAGTGGCGAAAAATTTGATAAAATATATATTGCATGTATGGGTATAAAAAAGTGGCGCGACAGCGCCACCTGCAAAAGTCAAAATACATTGCGCCTATGGGAGACGTCCCGACGTAAAGTTTGTCGTACAGTCACGAAATTCGGTACAAACATTCCTCATGTCAAGACAGAAACTAAATATTATTATGGCCACGCCCCCTGACAAACCAGAAGGCGGCCATCTTGGATTGAAATTTAAAAAATTTTGAACAAACTCCTCTGAAGGCGCTTCACCCACAGGGGTGAAAATCGGCGTACATCAACTAGAGAAGTGGGGCATCAAACGATAGCTGAATTTTTAAAATAACTGTCACGGTTTACGCGCGGCGAAGCTGCAAAATTTTTTCAGATTTTTGGGAATTTTCTAACGTCAAAATTTGCTCCCGTTCGGCCATAAAAAGGCCGATTTGGCTCAAATTTTAATCACTTCTAAAACTTTTGTGCCAAAGCCGACTAATTGTGACACGAGCAAAATTGGTGTGATAGCGCCCCCTGCAGGACAGAATAAAATTTTGCATGGACGGTCAAAATTTTAGTTTTTCTAAAATGTACCAAATTTTGTACAAAATTACTTTGGGCCATCTCAATCAAAAAAGCCAATGTAAACCATATGGTATTTTTAACCGTGTTGCCATGGTGATGCACGAAACCTCCAATGTTATCCTAATGGAAGATATCAGATAAATTCCCATTCATGAAAAATATTTTACTTTAACAGAATATTCTCAAATTTGGCACAATGACTCTTCATGTCATCCCGATCAAAAAAGTCAATGACAACCATATTGTATATTTCACTGGGTTGCCATGGCGATGCGCCAAATCCTCCATGTTATCCTTATGGGAAAATTTCAACAATTTCTTACTTTTCAAAGTGATATAGCGTCTTATTAGTTTCATTCAAGAACGTGAAATTTAGCACAGTGATTCTTCAGGTCAGTCCGAACAAAAAAGTCTGGGGGGCCAAAGTTGTATTTTGCACGGTGTTGCCATGGCGATGTCCCAAAGTGCCCATATTCGTCAATGTTAACACATCAGTATATCCAGTGTGTGTGGACTTTGTGTGTTTGGTGGCAAGTTCAGCCCAAAGCCACAAACGCACAGAGGCAAGAGGCTCATCAGCGCCACCCGGGGGAGCGTCAGCGCCACCCGGGGGAGCGTCGGGTCGGCCGAGTGCGATGCGCGGCCCGCGAGGGCCGTTCGATGCCGCTTGCGGCTTTAATTATTATTATTATTATTATTATTATTATTATTATTATTATTATTATTATTATTATTATTATTATTATTATCATTATTATTATCATTATTATTATTATTATCATTATTATTAGTAGTAGTATTAGTAGTATTAGTAGTATTAGTAGTATTATTAGTAGTATTATTATTATTAGTAGTATTAGTATTAGTAGTATTAGCAGTATTAGTAGTATTAGTATTAGTAGTAGTAGTATTAGTATTATTAGTAGCAGTATTAGTATTATTAGTATTAGTAGTAGTATTATTAGTATTAGTATTAGTATTATTAGTATTAGTATTAGTATTATTAGTAGTATTAGTAGTATTAGTAGTATTAGTAGTAGAAGTAAAATGTCTGTGTATTTCTCTGATTTCTAATTTGAGGTTTGAGGACAAAACCTGAAATAATTCAAATAAATCAAATATAAAATCCGGTGTTTTCAGCCGTTACACAAATAAACTGTTCCTCAAGTCGTAGTAAAAGTATTCGGTGTTTACTCTTACTCCTCCGTATCTTATTTTCTTAAAGCTGCACCGTGGAACTTTTGTGGCTGAGGGCCTGTTGCCATGGAGACGCTCTTGCTCTGTCTGGAAGGTTCCGCAGTGTGGCGTTAAAGTACCTCGGAGTTCTTTCACGCAGAAGCCTCTGTCGCTCAGAGGCGCGGTGGGAAACGGTTTAAAGCCGCGCCGTGGAACATTCCAGACGAAGCGCGAGCATCTCCACGGAGACGAGCAGGTGGCAGAAAAGTTCCGTAGTGCTACTTTAAGTCAGACGACCTGTGAGTGCAGTTTTACCCGAACACTGAACGGTAAAGGACCCGGGGCGCCACCATCAGGACGCTCAGAGGAACTGCCCCACAGGGACGTCACCTTATTATTATTATTTTTTATGTATTTATTTATAATGTATTTGATATAGTCCTGGTTTAGTCCTGATATATTTCTATTTTAACCCCAGTTTAGCCCTATTTTAGACCTGGTTTTCAGTCCTGGTTTTAATCCTGGTTTAGTCCTGGTTTAGTCCTGGTTTAGTCCTGGTTTAGTCCTGGTTTAGTCCTGGTTTGGTCCTGGTTTAGTCCTGGTTTGGTCCTGGTTTGGTTCTGGTTTAGACCTGGTTTAGTCCTGGTTTAGTCCTGGTTTAGTCCTGGTTTAGTCCTGGTTTGGTCCTGGTTTAGTCCTGGTTTGGACAAAATGTCCTGTCTGAACTTGTGACCCGACTGTCTCCACTTAGTTATTCAGTTTTATTTATTTATTATCTATTTGTATTTGTATATGTGGAATTACCTGTGTATATGTCCATATGTACACACACACACACACACACACACAGACACACACACACATATATATATATATATGTTTATTTATTTATTTAATTTTCTTTCTTTTCATGTAAATTTTACATTGATCTGAACTTTATGTGTACAAACTTAGACTGGAGAAAAAAAGCACAGAATAAATTGCAAATTTAAAAATATATTATTATTATTATTATTTATTTTATTTATTTTATTTATTTTTAATTTTTAATGTTGCACCTTTTGCCAAAGCGAAGAAGAAACCACCGCCCGTCTTTATTTATGAAACAGAAGTCAGAAATAATTCTTTAGAAGTAACTTCACTCAGACTGATTCTAGAATCATATTTACAAATGGATTTCACGATGTCGATATCCGAGCGGAAACAGATGTGTGAACTTCCACTGCTCCAGATGTTCCACACACATGTTTACCACGAGTTTAACGATACGATATCATCACTGAACCTCACGATACGATATTTATCACCATATCGGATATGATATAATATAATATAATATAATTAATATAATATAATATAATATAAAATAATATAATATAATATAATATAAAATAATATAATATAATATAATATAATATAATATAATATAAAATAATATAATATAATATAATATAAAATAATATAATATAATATTATTAATATAACATAATATAATATAATATAATATAATATAATATAATATAATATAATATAAAATAATATAATATAATATAATATAATATAATATAATATAATATAATATAATATAATATAATATAATATAATATAATATAATATTATTAATATAACATAATATAATATAATATAATATAATATAATATAATATAATATAATATAAAATAATATAATATAATATAATATAATATAATATAATATAATATAATATAAAATAATATAAAATAATATAAAATAATATAAAATAATATAATATAATAGCCGGCAGTAAGTCAGACCTGTTCCCGGTGCATGTTGGACTCCGCCAGGGCTGCCCTTTGTCACCGGTTCTGTTCATTGTATTTATGGACAGAATTTCTAGGCGCAGCCAGGGGCCGGAGGGGGTCCAGTTCGGGGACCACAGGATCTCATCTCTGCTTTTTGCGGATGATGTTGTCCTGTTGGCTCCATCGAACCAGGACCTGCAGCGTGCACTGGGGCGGTTTGCAGCCGAGTGTGAAGCGGCCGGGATGAGAATCAGCTGTTCCAAATCCGAGGCCATGGTTCTGGACCGGAAAAAGGTGGTTTGCCCTCTCCGGGTGGGTGGGGAGTCTCTGCCTCAAGTGGAGGAGTTCAAGTATCTCGGGGTCTTGTTCACGAGTGAGGGGAGGATGGAGCGTGAGATTGACAGGCAGATCGGTGCAGCGTCGGCAGTGATGCGGTCGCTGCATCGGACCGTTGTGGTGAAGAGGAGCTGAGCCGAAAGGCGAAGCTCTCGATTTACCTCAATCTACGTTCCTCCCCTCACCTATGGTCATGAGCTCTGGGTAATGACCGAAAGAACGAGATCGCGGATACAAGCGGCCGAAATGAGTTTCCTTCGCAGAGTGGCCGGGCGCTCCCTTAGAGATAGGGTGAGGAGCTCGGTCACACGGGAGGAGCTCGGAGTAGAGTCGCTGCTCCTCCACGTCGAGAGGAGCCAGTTGAGGTGGCTCGGGCATCTGGTTCGGATGCCTCCTGGACGCCTCCCTCGGGAGGTGTTCCGGGCATGTCCCACCGGTAGGAGGCCCCGGGGAAGACCCAGGACACGCTGGAGGGACTATGTCTCTGGGCCTGGGAACGCCTCGGGGTCCGTCCGGAGGAGCTGGTGGAAGTGGCTGGGGAGAAGGAAGCTTGGGAGCCCCTGCTTAGACTGCTGCCCCCGCGACCCGGCCCCGGATAAGCGGAAGAAGATGGATGGATGGATGGATGGATGGATAATATAATATATTCTTTTGTTCTTTCTTACTTTCGTTCGTTCTTCTTTATTTGGTTCTTTCTTTCATTGTTTCTTTTTCGTTCTTTCTTTCGTTCTTATTCCATAAACATCTCACTGCACCAGATTTATGATAATATAAACTGTGAATCTGCGACTTTTTCCTCTAAAAATGCTTCACAGACTTAATCCACAGAATGAAGATTTCAAAGTGCTTAGAACAGTTATTTCTTCATGTCGGCTGCACTGAAACGGAGCAAAGGATCATGGTCTATGTAGTTTTTTTAAAGCTATTTCTGCATCAGAACTGTTCATTTAAGCAAAGAGACTTGGGATTCGATATATCGTGATGCTCCACGATATTATTGTGAGACCTTTGACGACACGATATCACCAGATTTACGTCACTGTTGGACTTATTACGCCTGTGTTTGAGTCTGTGTGTTGTGTGTTTTCAGTGCACGATTGTAAGTCTCGATGGAGGAACCTGCGGGACACGTTTGTGAAGCACCGGAAGAGGCTGGGGGCCCCGAACGGGAGCTGGCCCCAGAAGGACTGGAAGTACTCGGAGCTCATGTCCTTCCTGCTTCCCTTCGTGGTGCCGAGAGCGTGAGTCCCGGCCTTAGTCCGTACATATGAGTGGACTAAGCTAACCCGTTAGCCGCCAACCCGTTAGCCGCCAACCCGTTAGCCGCCAACCCGTTAGCCGCCAACCCGTTAGCCGCCGCGTGCCAAACAGGAAGTGCTCCAGGAGGCTCTTGGGGCTCCTTCACATTAGGATCTTGTCGTCCCTCTGTCTGTACCTGCTGCTCTGAGCCTCGTCATTCTGGACTTAAACTGTTCGTCTGAAGCCGCCACACAGGATCCTGAACTTTTCATTTCTCTGTTTTGGTCCTGAATCAAGATCTGAACAGAAATAACGGACCAATCAGACGCCTTCATTCCCCGAGGCCCCTCCCCCTAGCGTTAGCAACAGGTTTGATTGACAGCCTGCTTCGCTGCTAAGTAAGTTCACTTCCAGCTTTCCAACGTGTGACTATTTCTGAAATAAAATGACAAAATATCTCAAACAGTCACAATATCTAATGTGACTAGAATCTGAACGAGCAGAATTTAACGAGCAGAAAGTAAAGAGAATTTGGTTAAATTGTGACTCTGTTGTTGTTCGTACGGAACAGAACAAACAACATAAATCAGTGACTTAAACTCTTTAAAGCTCAAAGTTTCTTCTTCTTGTGCAGAATCAGGTAAATCCAGTGTCCTGCAGGTGCAGAGTATCACATCCATAGTCCGTATATATGATGCATCAGCTCTGCCAGGAGGAGGCGCCACATTTAACCTCCTCACTCATGATTGGCTCTTGTGTTGCTATGATTCTTGCGGGAGGATTTCCAAATATGGAGCCTGTAACCGTGGCAACAGGAGCCTCATGTGAGCGACGCTGTGGAGACGTCACACTCAGACACTCAGATTTACGCTCTGTGGTTTGAACAGAACCAAACGTGTCGTTTCTCTGTGTTTGGTGCAGCTCCAAACGTAAAGACCCGCCCCCAGCGCAGCCCGACGGGGAGGGAAGCTCCGCCCCCCTGTCCCCGGCCCCGTCTACCCCGCCCCCTCCACGGGCCCTCCACAGGTCCCGCAGCCCCAGGGACCGGGCCCCGTCGTGGGGCCCCGACAGCGACTGGGACGAGGCGCGTCACTTCTGCCTGAGCGTCGTCCCTCAGCTGCGGCGCCTCAGCTGGAGCCGGCGCCACACGGCCAAGATCGAGATCCTGAGAGTCCTGGAACGGCTCCGGCAAGACCAGGACGAGCAGCAGGCCCCGGGCCCCAGGAGAGGGCCCCGCGTGGAGGGCCAGAGCCGAGCGGGGCCCCGGGGACCAGGTACACACACACATACACACATATACACGTATACACATACACACATATACACACATATACACATATACACACATATACACATACACACATATACACATATACACATACACACATATACTCATATACACACATATACACACATATACACACACATACACACATATACACGTATACACATACACACATATACACACATATACACATATACACATACACACACATATATACACATATACACATACACATATACACACATATATACACACATACACACATATACACATATACACACATATACACACATATACACGTATACACACATATACACACATATACACACATACACATATACACGTATACACACACATACACATATACACACATATACACACATATACACACATATACACAGATACACACATATACACACATACACATATACACACATATACACACACATATATACACACATACACATATACACATATACACAGATACACACATATACACACATATACACGTATACACATATACACACATATATACACATATACACACACACACATATACACACATATACACATATACACACATATACACATATACACACATATACACACATATACACACACATACACATATACACATATACACACATATACACACACATACACATATACACACATACACATATACACACATACACATATACACACATATACACACACACATACACATACACATATACACACACATATATACATATATACACATACATATACACATATATACACACATATACACATATATACACACATACACATATACACACATATACGCATACACATACACATATACACATATATATATATACACTAAGGCCCAATCAATATAGATTTAGTTGCGGCCGATTTGATACCGATACAATGCGAGTTGGAGCTGCCGATATAATCACAGATATATTTATGATGTAAAAATTCCCTGTAAATCTTGAGTTGTTTATGAAATTTCAGTTTGGCTCTATTGGATTTTCAGTCGGTTTGTTTAGGCGACATTTCTTGTTCTTCTGCCTCTTTACGTCATATTTAAAGAGTCGCTCGACCTAATGGTGTTTTTGTACCATATTCTGACCAGTAAAGAAATTACTGTAAGCAAACTACCGCTGTTAGCCTTTAGCGGTAAATGCGGTAATTAATGATCTGCTAAATGCGGATAATTCACACCTCTGTTCACAGCTCATTTCCATATCAGTGTGTGTCCAGTAACATATATACGGCCTCTATAGTCACTTTACAGTCGCTGACAGAAGAGAAAACAGCCTGTTTATGTGTGCGAGCTACAGCAGCTAATCGCTAACCAATGAGAAGGAACCAAAACGAGCTTCAGACCGACACATTTGAACACTCAGCCTCACACAGGCTCCTCTCAGATCAGCACTAAGAACTGTCCTTTAATCCAGACTCACACTGAGCGGCCGCAAAAACAACACTATCTCAGTGTTGTGCAGGTGGATCTGAGGCTGCGGCTGTAAACAAACGCACATGGTGATGCGTTCAGGGGCGGGACGGACACAGACAAATGACTCCTCAGATAAACCCTGATGCCCCGCCACAGATTAGGACATTTATCTGTCTGTGAACTGGATTAAATGGGCAGAATAAAGAGTCTGAGCTTTAGGACGAGGGAAAACATCCACCTGGAATATCGGCCCAGATCGGCAGGATTTAGGCCGATAACGATGTGTTTCCAAGCACCCGTTTTGGCCGATAATACACACTGGGGCAGCGTTGAGCTGTGCTGATTGGCTGCGCGGCGTCTTGGGGGCGGGTCTCGGCGAGTGACGGCTGCATTTACTCTCTGAAGGCTCCGAGTCGGACCAGCGGCGCTCCGAGTCGGACCAGCGGCGCTCCGAGTCGGACCCGCGGCGCTCCGAGTCGGACCAGTACCAGCGCCTGTTCCTGGAGCTGTTCCCGGACGACGGGAGCTTCGTGCGGCTCGTGGGTTTGTCCCGGGGGCAGTTTGAGGAGCTGCTGCGTCTCGTGGGGGAAAGTCTGACCCTCCAGGACACCAACTACAGGCGCTCCATCCCCGCCTCCCTGCGCCTCTGCATCGGCCTCAGGTCAGTGCCTCAGGTCAGGGCCTCAGGTCAGAGTCTCAGGTCAGGGCCTCAGGTCAGCGCCTCAGGTCAGCGCCTCAGGTCAGGGCCTCAGGTCAGGGCCTCAGGTCAGGGCCTCAGGTCAGCGCCTCAGGTCAGCGCCTCAGGTAACTATGTTCGGCTTTAGGGTCTGACCTCTGACCCTGAGTCTCTTTTCTGCTGCGATTTGTTAGCCTTAGCATTAGCCTTAGCATTAGCATTAGCGTTTCTCCTGTGATAAACGACGCGTTTGTTATTGACAGGACCCTGCGCTGTAATGTTTCACCTCTGACTTTGTGTTTCTGTGACCCTCTGACCTCTGTGTTTGTGTGACCCCTCTGACCTCTGACCTTTGACCTCGTCTGCAGGTACCTGAGGTCGGGGGACCACTTCCACAGCATCGCAGAGACGTTCCGTGTGGCGCTGTCGTCCGTGTGTAAGATCGTGCCGCAGGTGGTGGCGGCGCTGTGGGACGGCCTGAAGGGGGAGGTGTTGGTGCCGCTGGGTTTGGAGCGTTGGCGCTCCGTGTCAGAGGAGTTCCGGCGCCGCTTCCACTTCCCACTGTGCTGCGGCGCGCTGGACGGGCGGCAGGTGCTGCTCAAGGCCCCGCCCCGTTTCGGCGCTCAGGGTCAGAGGGCGGCGTCCGTGGTGCTGCTCGCCGTGGTGGACGCTCGCTCGCGCTTCCTGGTGGTGGAGGTGGGCGGGTTCGGCCGGGTCAGCGACGAGGGAATTCTGGAGAGCTCCGTGTTCGGACAGGCTCTGACCCAGGGCAAACTGGACCTGCCGCCGCCGGCGCCGCTCCCAGGGGCGGAGCTTAGGGGACCGCAGCCCTACGTGTTTGTGGCGGACGAGACGTTCACGCTGCGCACCAACGTGATGCGCCCGTTCACCGGGCACTTCGTGGCGCCGCAGAAGTGCGTGTTTAACCAGCGGCTGGCGCGCGCCCGCAGGGCGGCCGACAGGGCCTTCGCCCGCCTAGCGTCGCACTGGGACCTTTACCGCAGACCTGCCGAGACCAGGCCCGAGGTGGCGGAGCAGTGTGTGAGGGCCACATGCCTCCTGCACAACCTCATCCTGCAGGCGGAGGAGGAGGGGCCAGAGGGGGAGGAGCCAGAGGAGGGGGAGAGGCCAGAGGGGGAGGAGCCAGGGGAGGAGGGGGCAGAGGGAAAGGGGCCGGGGGAGGAGGGGGCAGAGGGAGAGGGGCCGGGGCCAGGGGAGGAGGGGCCTGTAAACAAGGGGGCGGAGCCTCTGGGGGAGGGGCCAGTTGGGGTGGAGCCGTTGTGGGAGGGGCCTCAGGGTGAGGAGGGGAGGATGGAGGCGGGACTTGAGGAGGCGGAGCCTGTGTGGGGGGGACCTGTGGAGGACGACATGGCCGAGGAAGAGGAGACGCTAGAGGAGGAGGCCGAGAGCGGGGGCGGGGCCAACGGGGGCGGGGCTAGTGGAGATGGGGCCAACGGGGGCGGGACTAGTGGAGCCAGGGGCGGGGCCAGCGGGGGCGGGGCCAGCGGGGTGAACAGGGGCGTGTCGTGGCGTCTGCGGCGGCTGGAGCGCGGGTGGGCGCACAGACCGACCAATGAGGCGATGAGGGTTCG
Source organism: Odontamblyopus lacepedii (assembly GCA_034769755.1). Classification (NCBI taxonomy): domain Eukaryota; kingdom Metazoa; phylum Chordata; class Actinopteri; order Gobiiformes; family Gobiidae; genus Odontamblyopus; species Odontamblyopus lacepedii. The sequence continues at coordinate 2,563,482 of CM068351.1, forward strand.
GGACGTGTTCACGGAGCATTTCTCGGCCGAGGGGGCGGAGCTCCGGCAGAACGCTCAGTGACGCCGAGCGGAACGACGTTTGGTTTAAGCTGAAGTTTGTTTCTTCCACATAAACGTCTCCATACAAATCTGAGCGACTCGTGTGTTCATGATGGACTCCGGCGTTCTCACAGGATGCAGAAGGCTGGAGATCCCTGGTCTGAAGCGACAAACTGTTTCTGTGTCTGAATCTGAAATGATTAGAACGTTTGTGTTTCTTGCAGCTCCGTCTCATCTGATTTAGTTCGTCTCATGTTTGTGTCACTGAAAACTCCAGATTTGGGGATTTAGTTCAGGTTTTGTCACATTCACCAAAATCAGAAATCAGATTTTACTTTTACTTTACTAGTTTCTTGGATCACGACTTTGTACTTGAGTAATATTACGCTGAAGCAGTTTTTGGCTCCTCGACACCTCTGATAAAAACATCTTTGTGAAATCTGCGGATCTTTTTGCGATTACACAGACGTTTGTTGCGTTTTGTGTTGAAACGGACCGAAATAACAGATCTGCACGAACGCACTGGTGTCAGACCTGAACGATCGGTCAGAAAAGTCAGAAACGTTTGGATGTTTTGGATTATTATAAAGGAAGAAACCGTATTTTAGCCTCTGTAGATCAAATGAAAAACTGCCGTGGAGTTCGACGTCTCATTTTATCTTTAGTGCGTTTCATAATTTCCTGTTTAATAAAATAATCGTGTGAAAACCAAACGTGGATATTGTGTTTTCTTACATTTGTGACATTCCGAGTTCTTCCTCCGCAATCGAAACTTTAAATAATGCACTTTAAATTAAAATTATAACTGTCTCGCATTTGTGATCCTGGGTTTTCTCTCATGTTCATGTGTTGTGTGGATGGATGTTGCTGTGCACTGGGAGTCGCTTGCACCTTTTATTCCAGTGTGTTTTTTTTATATTGCAAATGGCAAATAAACTGAAACTGAACCCCTACTGGACGAATGAGGAATTACACCATCTCGTCGTCTGTTTCCCTTAAAAAAAATAAATCCCATTCAGGTTCTAAACGCCGCCTCCGTGTAAAAGTGAAATGAAACGAGCAGCAGGTCGTGTACATCGTTTATTAAAGTTTTACAGCAGACAGTGAACGCACCAGGAGGAAGAGGAGGAGGACGAGGGAATCAGCAGAAGAGCCGCTGACCCCGGGCCTCAGACGTGTATGTGCCTGGACCACAGCGGCACGGGGGGCTCGCTCGGATGCCCTCCCGGCGGCGGCTCAGTGGTGCGAGCTCTCGAAGCCGTCGGGCAGGGGGTTGGTGTGAGGGTTGTGGAACAGACTGTGGTTCCCGTCGCCCCACGGGAACTTCTGCACAAACAAACACGCAGACCCGGGTTAAAGAACTAACCCCGACCCCGACCCGGTCCTGGTCCTGGTCCTGGTCCCGTCTCTGCACAAGGTTCTGAAGCGTTTGACTGTCCCAGAGTCAGGAAGTGCACTGTTAGCATGTTAGCTGTTGTAAGTTTTACCGTCACATCAAAACTCTGAACTCAGAGTCGTGAAAAGTGTTTCTGAACTCATCGTGGGAATAAGAGCAGAAGCAGCACTAACTGTTGTGATAATATTCAGTAGTAGCAGCAGTAGCATTAGTAGTATTAATAGTATTAGTAGTATTAGTAGTATTAGTAGTATTTGTAGTATTTGTAGTATTCGTAGTATTCGTACCTTGGTGCGAATGCGCAGGTGTGCGTACTGGACAAACTCTTGCTCGTGGTGTTCAGCTTTCAGGTAGGCGTTTGCCATGCACACGGCTACACCCGGAAACGCCACCACGAACGACAGGATCTTCCACGTACGAGCTGGAGAGAAACGAATAAACGAATAAAACAACACGAAGGCGCTGAAGAAAGAGGTAAAGGTGTAAACGGGGAGTGGAGGGTTTGAGCCCAAATGATGGTGGGAGCTGTGTTGTCGGGGGCTTCACGCCTCCCAGGACAAACAGGTCCAGGGGGACGGGTCAGACTGAGAGGTTCAGAAGCCCCAATAACGAGCACCACACAGGGGCCAGTGACACTGCCCAGAATGGCAGTACCGGCCTGGGGTGGGTGCTCGAAGGGGAGCGCCTGGTGGCCGGGCCTTCCCCACGGGGCCTTCCCCACGGGGCCTTCCCCACGGGGCCTTCTCCACGGGGCCTTCTCCACGGGGCCTTCTCCACGGGGCCTTCCCCACGGGGCCTGGTCAGGTACAACACAAAGAAGTGATGTGGGGCCGTCCTCCTGTAGGAGGATCCATAAGGGGCCAATGCAGAGAGATCTGGGCGGGGATCAAAAGGGGGCCCCGTCACCTCACTGGGGGGATGGGACATGGAGTCCGAGTGAGTTTTGTTCTCAGCCAAAGCTCTGGATTCCCTCAGTCTACGTTCCCTCACCTGTGGTCCTGACTCTGGGGAACGACTGAAAGGACCAGATCGAGATACAAGCGAAGAAATGAGAGGAGAGGCCGGGTGCTCCCTTAGAGAGAGAGGGAGGAGCTCGGTCACATGGGAGGAGCTTGGAGTAAAGCCGCTGCTCCTCCACATGGAGAGGAGCAGTGGCTCTACTCCGAGCTGCTGGAGCAGCTGAGGGGAGGAGCCTCTGTTCCCTCAGGAGGTGTTCATGTCCCACCGGGAGGAGGCCCCGGGACACTGGAGGGACTCTGTCTCTGGGTCTGGGAACAGCTCAGGGTCCAGGAGGAGCTGGAGGAAGTGTCTGGGGTGAGGGAAGTCTGGGA
>CM068351.1:2571247-2573747 GCA_034769755.1 Odontamblyopus lacepedii
AAGTACACAGAGTCAAAGTACTACTGCAGAGAGGAAAAGTACAAGTACACAGAGTCATAGTACTACTGCAGAGAGGAAAAGTACAAGTACACAGAGTCAAAGTACTACTGCAGAGAGGAAAAGTACAAGTACACAGAGTCATAGTACTACTGCAGAGAGGAAAAGTACAAGTACACAGAGTCAAAGTACTACTGCAGAGAGGAAAAGTACAAGTACACAGAGTCAAAATACTACTGCAGAGAGGAAAAGTACAAGTACACAGAGTCAAAATACTACTGCAGAGAGGAAAAGTACAAGTACACAGAGTCAAAGTACTACTGCAGAGAGGAAAAGTACAAGTACACAGAGTCAAAGTACTACTGCAGAGAGGAAAAGTACAAGTACACAGAGTCAAAGTACTACTGCAGAGAGGAAAAGTACAAGTACACAGAGTCAAAGTACTACTGCAGAGAGTAAAAGTACAAGTACACAGAGTCAAAGTACTACTGCAGAGAGGAAAAGTACAAGTACACAGAGTCAAAGTACTACTGCAGAGAGGAAAAGTACAAGTACACAGAGTCAAAATACTATTGCAGAGAGGAAAAGTACAAGTACACAGAGTCAAAGTACTACTGCAGAGAGGAAAAGTACAAGTACACAGAGTCAAAGTACTACTGCAGAGAGGAAAAGTACAAGTACACAGAGTTAAAGTACTACTGCAGAGAGGAAAAGTACAAGTACACAGAGTAAAAGTACTACTGCAGAGAGTAAAAGTACAAGAACAGGGAGTAGTAGCAGTAGTAGCAATAGCAGTAGTAGTAGTAGTAGCAGTAGTAGTAGTAGTAGTAGTAGCAGTAGTAGCAGTAGCAGTAGTAGTAGTAGTAGTTGTTGTAGTAGCAGTAGCAGTAGTAGTAGCAGTAGTAGTGGCAGTAGTAGTAGTAGTAGCAGTAGTAGTAGTAGTAAAAGTAGCAGTAGCAGTAGTAGTAGTAGTAAAAGTAGTAGTAGCAGTAGCAGTAGTAGTAGTAGTTGTTGTAGTAGCAGTAGCGTGTATGGTTGGTAGGCAGCCGGTAGTATTAACGGTAGCGGTAGCAGTGGTAAAGTAGTGGTAGCGGTAGTAGTGGCAGTAGCAGTAGTAGTTGTTGTGGTAGCAGTGGTGGTAGTAGCGGTAGTGGTGGCAGTAGTAGTAGTGGTGGTAGCGTGGTAATGATGGTAAAAGTAGCAGGTAGCGGATGGTAGTAGTAGTAGAGCAGGAACGTGGTAGTAGTAGTAATGTGGCGATGATGTAGTAGTAATTAGTAGTGGCGGTAGTAGTGCAGTAGTAATGGTAGTAAAAGTAGCAGTAGCAGTAGTCGGCAGTGGTAAGTAGTAGTGGCGGTAGTGGTAGTGGTTGTTGTGTGGTAGCGGTGGTGGTTGTTGTGGTAGCGGTAGCGATGGTAGTAGCGAGATAGTGGTGGCGGTGGTAGTGGTAGTGATGATAAAAGTGGCAGTGGTAATGGTGTGTGGTGGTAGTGGTGGATAAAGTAGCGGTAGCCGGTAGTGGTAGTCGGTAAAGTAGCAGTAGTATGATAAATAGTAGTAGCAGTGATAGTGGTAGTAGTAAAAGTGCATTAGCAGTGGTAGTGATGGTAGTAGTGGATAAAAGTAAGCTTGATGTGATGGTAGTGATGATGATTAAAGTAGCAGTAGCGGTAGTAGTAGTAGTAGTGATAAGAAGTGGCAGTGGCAGTAGTAGTAGTGGTAGCAGTAGTAGTGGTAGTGGTAAAAGTAGGTAGCAGTGGCAGTGGCTGGCGATGATAAAAGTGGTATTAGCGGTAGTGGTAGATCGCGGTTGTTGTGGTGGCAGTGGCAGTGGTAGTAACGGTGGCAGTAGTGGCATTCGGCGGTAGCGGTAGCAGTGGCAGTGGCAGTATTAGTAGCAGTAGCGTGCCAATGTAATGATGGTAGTAAGTAGTGGTAGCGGTAGTAGTAGTAGTTTGTTGTGCTTATTGTGATGTGGTAGCAATGGTAGTGGCAATTGGCGGTAGTGGTTGTTGTAGTAGCAGTAGCGGTAGTAGTGGCGGTGGTAGTGGCGTAGTGGTGGTAGTAGCAGTAGTAGTAGTAAAGTGGCAGTGGCAGTAGTGATGCCACATTAGTAGTAAAAAGTAGCGATGGTAGTGAGTAGTAGCGGTAGTAGTGGTAGTAGTGGCGGTAGTAGTAGTAGTAGTAGTGTAGTGGTAATTGATAGAAAAGTAGCGGTGACGTGGTAGCGATGAGTAGTGGTGGCGGTATTAGGTGTGGTTGTTGTGGTGTAGCGGCTAGCAGTGGTAGTAACGGTAGCAGTAGTAGTTGTTGTGGTAGCGGTAGCAGTGGTAGTAGCGTGGTGGTGGCGGTGGTAGTAGTAGTAGCGGTAGTAGTAGTAGTGTAAGTAGCAGTGGCAGTAGCAGTGATGTAGTGATAAAAGTAGCATTGGCAGTGATGGTAGTGAGTAAAGTAGCGGTAGATGGTAGTAGATGGTGGTAAAGTGGTGGTAGTAGTGGTAGTG
>CM068351.1:2578747-2656247 GCA_034769755.1 Odontamblyopus lacepedii
GGGACAAATCTCTGGTTGGGGATAAATCTGCCGGGACATGGGGACACAGGGCTCAGAACTGGGACTGTCCCGGGGAAACGGGGACGTCTGGACCCACTGACCGAGACCAAAAATCCAAATATTAAGAGCTCAAAAGGATCCATAACGCAGAGCTCCACGAAGTCGCCCCAACAAACTCAAACCTACAAAAACTGTCAATCGTATCAATATAAAGGTCTTGGGGTCATTTGTTCCACAGAGCTGATTTGCCCCGAGCTTTTGTTCAAACTTTACTTTTTTTTCCTGAACGTTTATGAGAAAAACGAATGGTAGATTTCCTTCGGGGACCAGAGGCGGCGCTCACGTTCCGCATCGGGCTTTTTAACCGTTTCCGTTTCCCTTGCAGCTCAGCGCTTCCGTGACTAATCTGACCAGGTCCAGTCTGAGCGTGTGAAGGCAGTCGGCCTCCTGCGCCAGGCTCCCGAGCGCCTCCGCCACCTGCGCCTGCGAGAGCGGCGCCGCCATGAGGACGCAGAGGCAGGTGCGCCCCAGCTCCGAGTAACTGTACCTCTGAGAAAACCAGTACATCTGCGGAAGACGGGTCAGAATCCAACCGCCGTCCGCCGCGGTTTTAGGCGAGGCTTTGTCCGAGCATTTTCGCTTCTGAGGCTTTGGATCTGGACTCGAGTTTATTTCAGAGTCGCTTTTGTCTTTTTCCAAAGTGTCCAGAGCAGAAGCGAGCGAAGCGACGCAAATCTCCTCCAGCTCCTTCTGCAAATCGGTGACCAAAAACCGGCACGCGCCAACCATCGCTTCGCCCAGGCGCGTCTCCTCGAACCGCTTCCCGTCCTCGCCCGACTCCCCGCGGACCAGCGCGTCCAGGGTCTGGCACCTGTCGGCGGGCGCGGCGAGGAAGCGGCAGCCGTGGAGGCGGTGCAGCGCGGGGGCGAGCTCGGCGGCGCCGGCGTCCCCGATGGCGACGGCGTCCGCTGCCCCGCTCGCCTCGCCGAACCCGCCCCGGAGCAGCGCGCGGAAATACTCGCTCGAGCCCCCGGACACGGTGTCGCGATTGGCCGGCAGCCGCTCGCCGCCGTCCAGCAGGAAGCCGAGGTCGAAGGTGGCGCGGCGGTACGGGCAGGGGGGCGGGGCCAGGCGGGGCTTTTTGAATGGAGGAGGCGAGGAGTGGGCGGGGTCGGAGCGGGTCAGGCCGAAGCGCGATTGGCTGGCGGGTTTTAAGCCCGAAGTGAGCGCGGTGAGGCAGCCGGCCAGCAGGGGGAGGTAGAGCAGGGGGCACTGCGGAGAGTCGCCCTCGGTGTCGCCCCCCAGAGGCTGAAGGGCGAACTGCAGCCCGCCGCCGTCCAGGAGCAGCTTCTTCAGCAGTGCCCTGTTACTGAGGAGAAACATTACAGATGATTTAGTGTAATTTAACTGTCTGAAAGTATCGAAAATCTGATCCTAATCGATACTAAACCGATACGAAACTCAATCCTCGTTTATCGCAGGTGTCGATACTAAAAAAGTCCCACTGACAAAACAAAGCAGAACCTGAATGTGTTGAGAACGATCTGGAGCAGAACAAGTGTAAGAGCACAGAGACCATGGACCTGGTTTAGACCTGGTTTAGACCTGGTTTAGACCTGGTTTAGACCTGGTTTAGACCTGGTTTAGACCTGGTTTAGACCTGGGTTAGGCCTGGTTTAGACCTGGGTTAGGCCTGGTTTAGACCTGGTTTAGGCCTGGGTTAGGCCTGGTTTAGACCTGGTTTAGGCCTGGGTTAGACCTGGGTTAGACCTGGGTTAGACCTGGGTTAGGCCTGGTTTAGACCTGGTTTAGACCTGGTTTAGACCTGGTTTAGGCCTGGTTTAGGCCTGGTTTAGACCTGGTTTAGGCCTGGGTTAGACCTGGTTTAGACCTGGTTTAGACCTGGTTTAGGCCTGGTTTAGACCTGGTTTAGACCTGGTTTAGACCTGGTTTAGACCTGGTTTAGGCCTGGTTTAGACCTGGTTTAGACCTGGGTTAGGCCTGGTTTAGACCTGTTTTAGACCTGGTTTAGGCCTGGGTTAGGCCTGGTTTAGACCTGGTTTAGGCCTGGGTTAGACCTGGGTTAGACCTGGTTTAGGCCTGGTTTAGACCTGGTTTAGACCTGGTTTAGACCTGGTTTAGGCCTGGGTTAGGCCTGGTTTAGACCTGGTTTAGACCTGGTTTAGGCCTGGGTTAGACCTGGTTTAGACCTGGTTTAGGCCTGGTTTAGACCTGGTTTAGACCTGGTTTAGACCTGGTTTAGACCTGGTTTAGGCCTGGTTTAGACCTGGTTTAGACCTGGTTTAGGCCTGGGTTAGGCCTGGTTTAGACCTGGTTTAGACCTGGTTTAGGCCTGGGTTAGACCTGGTTTAGACCTGGTTTAGGCCTGGTTTAGACCTGGTTTAGACCTGGTTTAGACCTGGTTTAGACCTGGTTTAGGCCTGGTTTAGGCCTGGGTTAGGCCTGGTTTAGACCTGGTTTAGACCTGGGTTAGACCTGGGTTAGACCTGGTTTAGACCTGGGTTAGACCTGGTTTAGGCCTGGTTTAGACCTGGTTTAGGCCTGGGTTAGACCTGGTTTAGACCTGGTTTAGACCTGGTTTAGACCTGGTTTAGACACATGGGAGGGAATAGCAAAGAAAGTTCCACAGTTTAATGTGGAAAATCCCAGGAGCTCGTCTAAACAAAGAGGGTTTTCTGTTTATTTCTGATTTCCTGTGTTTTATTGTGTTCGTTTGTGCAGCACTTTGGAAACTGTCGTGTTAAGAATAAATCTAAATAAATAAAACGCGCCGCAGAAGTGAAGTGGCTCGTGCGTTTTACCTGGTGAGCAGCGGCAGGCAGAGGGCGCTGTGGAGCCGGTCCGACTCGGAGCCGGACAGGAGCAGGTGGGACAGGACGCCGGCTCCGAACGCCCCCTCGGACTGGAGCTGCAGGTTGGACAGGAGGCTGTGACCTGCAGGGGGCGACACGGAGCGGATCAGCGACTCCACGCCGACGCCAAACTTTCACGAGCAGCTTTTCCAACGATTCATGTTTTTTTCTGATTCTGACTCAGTAAATGACGTAAATACACTGCACATCGCATCAGTTAAAGGGGTGGAGGGTCCGTCACCTGCTCGTTTCTATGGAGACATCACTGCTCTGCCTGGAATGTTCCGCAGTGTGACTTTAAACCGCTCTACTTCACATTTATTCGATCACAGGTGGTTTTAACAGCTCAAAAATCCCCAGAAAAACAAACATTCTGACTGTGAGCGGCGTCGCCTCTCCACAGATCTGACCTGGAACTCGGTCTGGTTTGGTCTCCATGGTGACAGAAAGGTTTAATGCCGTACTGTGATCACACAATGCAGCTTTAAGTGGAAGTTTGTGAAGACGAGAGGAAAAAAGGATTTTAACCACAGACTGTTTCTGTAAGTGGACGTAGGTGTTGGTATTAGGGCCCGACCGATATATCGGTTGTCCGGTATTATTGGCCAAAACAGGCTCTTGGGCCAAAATCTCGCTGATCTGGGCCGATACTCCCCGTGGACATGGTTTCCCTCGTTCTAAAGCTCAGACTCTCTATATTCTGCGCCGACAAAGGCAAAAGGCCGAGGAAGATGAAACTATCAGAGAAAAAGAGAAACTTCTGGACCTGCTGGAGGCAGAAGCTCTGCGGCTGTAACATGGAGAATTTTAGCTGTGGAACTTTAACCAGTGTAAGTCCTTCTCCACAGGAAAACCTATTGTTATTTGTAGTTGTTTAAATTGAGCTCGGTAATTGTGCCTTTTATAAGACAAATGTTCCTGTGAATAATGTTGACTGAGCTGTGGTTCTGTCTGTGTGAGTCTGTGAACTGCTGCTTTTCCTCAGATTGTTTGAGTGGAACTGCATCGTATTTTTGTTCATGTTAATCAGGGGCTGCAGACGGAAACGAGCTGTTTGGCTCTAATCTGGTGCGGAACATCTCTGTTTTTATGAGCTCAGTGTCTCTGTCCATTGTCCCTTCAAATAAAGGCTAAACTAAACTAAAACTGTCGGCGCGATTACGGAATAAATGAATCTGTGGTTTGTTCTGGGAAAAAGCCGCTACAGGAGTCAGGACGAAGAGGCTCAGTCAGAGGGACTGAAATACGCCTGAGGCCCAGTGTCCTCCTCCTGTTCACTATTAACAGGATTATTTTACACTATTTTAAAAAAGATAGTTATTTGTAAGAAAACGTAGGGCTGGGCGGTAAACCGTTTGAACCGGTAATTTTTATTTTTATGATATGAATTTTTTATTTACCGCCATACCGTGTGTGCGCACATATGTCGGCAACACAGAGCGGCGGAACGTCGCACAGCGGTAGATTGAGCGGGGGCTGTTTTTCAGTGTTACACCAAACAAGCCAACTCTGCAGGAGAGCGGTAGTGGCAGAGACTAGGGTGGTAAGGATAGCGAGTTGAGCGGGAGCATGGACGAAGAAAATGACACAGACACAGAACTCATTCCGAAAAAGGGAGTCGTGTCTGTTGTTTGGAAATACTTCGGTTTTAAAAAATCTGACGCGGATCAAACACGCATCATCTGTAAGTGCTGTCGAGCTAATGTTTTAGCTGCAGGAGGCAACACGAGCAACTTGCTTCACCACCTCCGCCACAGTCATATCCTGGAATACGATGATTGCAGGAAAGTAAAATCTGCATCTTCTCCCCAATCTCTGCGTAACGTCGGCACTGCAGCACAAAACACTACACAGACGTCCCTGGTGGGCGCGTTTGCTAAAGGGACTGTCTGTGTAGTGTTAGGCGTGTTTGCTAAAGGGACCGTCTGTGTAGTGTTAGGCGCGTTTGCTAAAAGGGACCGTCTGTGTAGTGTTAGGCGCGTTTGCTAAAAGGGACCGTCTGTGTAGTGTTAGGCGCGTTTGCTAAAGGGACCGTCTGTGTAGTGGTAGGCGCGTTTGCTAAAGGGACCGTCTGTGTAGTGTTAGGCGCGTTTGCTAAAGGGACCGTCTGTGTAGTGTTAGGCGCGTTTGCTAAAGGGACCGTCTGTGTAGTGTTAGGCGCGTTTGCTAAAGGGACCGTCTGTGTAGTGTTAGGCGCGTTTGCTAAAAGGGACCGTCTGTGTAGTGTTAGGCGCGTTTGCTAAAGGACCGTCTGTGTAGTGTTAAGCGCGTTTGCTAAAGGGACCGTCTGTGTAGTGTTAGGCGCGTTTGCAAAACGGGACCGTCTGTTTCGTGTTCGGCGCTTTTGCTAAAGGGACCGTCTGTGTAGTGTTAGGCGCGTTTGCTAAAGGGACCGTCTGTGTAGTGGTAGGCGCGTTTGCTAAAGGGACCGTCTGTGTAGTGTTAGGCGCGTTTGCTAAAGGGACCGTCTGTGTAGTGTTAGGCGCGTTTGCTAAAGGGACCGTCTGTGTAGTGGTAGGCGCGTTTGCTAAAGGGACCGTCTGTGTAGTGTTAGGCGCGTTTGCTAAAGGGACCGTCTGTGTAGTGTTAGGCGCGTTTGCTAAAGGGACCGTCTGTGTAGTGTTAGGCGCGTTTGCTAAAGGGACCGTCTGTGTAGTGGTAGGCGCGTTTGCTAAAGGGACCGTCTGTGTAGTGTTAGGCGCGTTTGCTAAAGGGACCGTCTGTGTAGTGTTAGGCGCGTTTGCTAAAGGGACCGTCTGTGTAGTGTTAGCGCGTTTGCTAAAGGACCGTCTGTGTAGTGTTAAGCGCGTTTGGTAAAAGGGACCGTCTGTGTAGTGTTAGGCGCGTTTGCTAAAGGACCGTCTGTGTAGTGTTAGGCGTGTTTGCTAAAGGGACCGTCTGTGTAGTGTTAGGCGCGTTTGCTAAAGGACCGTCTGTGTAGTGTTAGGCGCGTTTGCTAAAGGGACCGTCTGTGTAGTGTTACGCGCGTTTGCTAAAGGGACCGTCTGTGTAGTGTTAGGCGCGTTTGCTAAAGGGACCGTCTGTGTAGTGTTAGCGCGTTTGCTAAAGGACCGTCTGTGTAGTGTTAGGCGCGTTTGCTAAAGGGACCGTCTGTGTAGTGTTAGGCGAGTTTGCTATCAAGGTCCGTCTGTGTAGTGTTAGGCGCGTTTGCTAAAATGGACCGTCTGTGTAGTGTTAGGCGCGTTTGCTAAAGGGACCGTCTGTGTAGTGTTAGGCGCGTTTGCTAAAGGGACCGTCTGTGTAGTGTTAGTCGCGTTTGCTAAAGGGACCGTCTGTGTAGTGTTAGTCGAGTTTGCTAAAGGGACCGTCTGTGTAGTGTTATGCGCGTTTGCTAAAGGGACCGTCTGTGTAGTGTTAGGCGCGTTTGCAAAATGGACCGTCTGTGTAGTGTTAGGCGCGTTTGCTAAAGGGACCGTCTGTGTAGTGTTAGGCGCGTTTGCTAAAGGACCGTCTGTGTAGTGTTAAGCGCGTTTGCTAAAGGGACCGTCTGTGTAGTGTTAAGCGCGTTTGCTAAAGGACCGTCTGTGTAGTGTTAGGCGCGTTTGCTAAAGGGACCGTCTGTGTAGTGTTAGGCGCGTTTGCTAAAGGGACCGTCTGTGTAGTGTTAGGCGCGTTTGCCAAAGGGACCGTCTGTGTAGTGTTAGGCGTGTTTGCTAAAGGGACCGTCTGTGTAGTGTTAGGCGCGTTTGCTAAAGGGACCGTCTGTGTAGTGTTAGGCGCGTTTGCTAAAGGGACCGTCTGTGTAGTGTTAGGCGCGTTTGCTAAAGGGACCGTCTGTGTAGTGTTAGGCGCGTTTGCTAAAGGGACCGTCTGTGTAGTGTTAGGCGCGTTTGCTAAAGGGACCGTCTGTGTAGTGTTAGGCGTGTTTGCTAAAGGGACCGTCTATGACAAGAAAAGCAAACGTTGGAATGATATTACCAACTCTATCACACTCCACTGAGCCAAAGACAAAAATACCGTTAAATACCGTGATAATTAAAAAAAAATACCATGATATCAATTTTTGGTCATACCGCCCAGCTCTAAGAAAACGTTTATATTTTGAAATGCTTGGGCCTGAAAACAGGTTTGGATCTTTGGTTTCATTCTATAGTTCAGTATTGGATTGTGTAATAATTGTAAAAATAAAGCTGATTTCACCTGTCGCAGGTTCTTTAAACCAGGGTCACTGTCCACACATTTAAATATAGAGTCTATGGACCCTGAGGAAGAGCTTTTGGACGCCCACTTACCGAGTTGTCGGACTTTTTCCCTGACGTGTGGGCTCTGCCTGGGCTCCTCCGGCTCCTCGCCCTCCGCTGCGGTCGCTGGCGCCGCCTCGCCGCTCCCGCAGAGCTGGTAGTGCATCATGGCCGCCGCGCCGCTCCGCACCAGCGCCTGGAGGCAGTTGGGGTTTTCGCTGAGCCTGAGGAGCAGCCGGAAGCAGCGGGCGCTCGGGTCCGGGTGGGTCGTGAGGTACAGGAGCAGCGCCGACATCACCGCGGTGTTCACCAGCGCCGCGCTCGGGTCCGGCACGTGGGAGAAGCGCGACAGCAGCAGGAGGATGGGCGACTCCGGGGTCCAGGGCTCCGGGTGGTACGGGTGGTACGAGGGCGGGCGGCTCACGGAGGGCGGAGCCTCGATCGGCAGCTTCAGGATGGACGAACGGTCTCGCTGCTTCCGGCGCTGAGGAGAGCCCAGCTTGAACTTGGACGGAGACACGGGGGTTTTGAGGGAGCTGGAGGCAGGTGCAGGAGAGGAGGAGGAGGCAGGAGAGGAGGAGGAGGCAGGAGAGGAGGAGGAGGAGGCAGGTGCAGGAGAGGAGGAGGAGGAAGAGGTGGGGTCCGGGGCACTGGGGGTGGAGGAGGAAACAGGTGAGGGCAGAGAAGGCTTCAGGCTGCTGGAGAAGGCAGGAGAGGAGGAGGAGGCAGGTGCAGGAGAGGAGGAGGAGGCAGGCGCAGGAGAGGAGGAGGAGCAAGAGGAGGAAGAGGTGGGGTCCTGGGCACTGGGGGTGGAGGAGGAAACGGGTGAGGGCAGAGAAGGCTTCAGGCTGCTGGAGGAGGCAGGTGCAGGAGAGGAGGAGGAGGAGGCAGGTGCAGGAGAGGAGGAGGAGGCAGGTGCAGGAGAGGAGGAGGAGGCAGGTGCAGGAGAGGAGGAGGAGGAAGAGGAGGAGGTGGGGTTCGGGGCACTGGGGGTGGAGGAGGAAACATGTGAGGGCAGAGGAGGCTTCAGGCTGCTGGAGGAGGCAGGTGCAGGAGAGGAGGAGGAGGCAGGTGCAGGAGAGGAGGAGGAGGCAGATGGAGGAGAGGAGGAGGAGGCAGGTGCAGGAGAGGAGGAGGAGGAGGCAGGAGAGGAGGAGGAAGAGGTGGGGTCCTGGGCACTGGGGGTGGAGGAGGAAACAGGTGAGGGCAGAGGAGGCTTCAGGCTGCTGGAGGAGGTAGGTGCAGGTGCAGGTGTAGCAGTTGTTGTAGCAGGTGTGGAGTTATTGGCAGGTGCAGCAGACGGCAGGTGCAGCCCGCTCCACTCCGCGTCCCTGTCGGTGGAGGAGGAGTCCAGCAGGTCTCCCTCAGACGAGATGAGACCTTCAGACACTAACCAGGACCTGAGACCAAAGTGTGAGACGTATTTTAGCCCGAGGCCACGAGAGATGAGATCGAACGTGTTCTCTCGTACGTTCCCCCGTGTTCCCTGCCATGTTCTCCTCATGTTCTCCCCCATGTTCTCCCTCATGTTCCCTCATGTTCCCCCGTGTTCCCTCATGTTCCCTCATGTTCTCCCTCATGTTCCCTCATGTTCCCTCATGTTCTCCCTCATGTTCCCTCATGTTCCCTCATGTTCTCCCTCATGTTCTCCCTCATGTTCTCCCTCATGTTCTCCCTCATGTTCCCTCATGTTCCCTCATGTTCTCCCTCATGTTCTCCCTCATGTTCTCCCTCATGTTCCCTCATGTTCTCCCTCATGTTCTCCCTCATGTTCCCTCATGTTCTCCCTCATGTTCCCTCATGTTCTCCCTCATGTTCTCCTCATGTTCCCCCGTGTTCCCTCATGTTCCCTCATGTTCTCCCTCATGTTCCCTCATGTTCTCCCTCATGTTCTCCCTCATGTTCCCTCATGTTCCCTCATGTTCTCCCTCATGTTCCCTCATGTTCTGCGTTACCTAAGGCTGAGGAAGCTGCTGGAGCACAGAGTTTCCTTCTTCTCCTCGGGCGGGGGGAAGTCGTAGGAGTCCATGGTGCTGCAGTCTCGCGCCCCGTCACCAGGGGGCGGCGTGGAGCCTTCGCACAGACGCACCAGCCGCTCGGCCAGCGCCGCCACCAGCCCCGCCTCCTGCAGCGTCTCCATGGCGACCTCGTCAAACAGGAAGTCCACGCACGCACAGAGCGCCGTCCTGCACGAAACAACGCAGGGGGTCAGAACACTCCAGATGCCCTCCCGTCCTCCTATAACCCTGTGTCAGATGCCCTCCTGTTGCTCGTCGCTCTCCGGTTTCCACGGTTACAGGCTCCATATTTGGAAATCCTCCCGCGAGTATCATAGCAACACAAGAGCCAATCACGAGTGAGGAGGTTAAATGTGGGACACTCACCATCAGCATGTTCTGCTGATGGTGAGTCTGACTACGAGCAGGGCTGTACCATAGTCCGTATATCTGAGTGGACTAAGCTAACCCATTAGCCGCTAACCCGTTAGCCACTGCGTGCCAAACAGGAAGTGCTCCAGGAGGCTCTTGGGGCTCCTTCACATTAGGATCTTCTCGTCCCTCTGTCTGTACCTGCTGCTCTGAGCCTCGTCATTCTGGACTTAAACTGTTCGTCTGAAGCCGCCACACAGGATCCTGAACTTTTCATTTCTCTGTTTTGTTCCTAAATCAAGATCTGAACAGAAATAACGGACCAATCAGACGCCTTCATTCCCCGAGGCCCCTACCCAAAGCGATAGCAACAGGTTTGATTGACAGCTCGTTTCGTTGCTAAGTAAGTTCCCTTCCCGCTTTCCCCCGAGTGACGATTTCTGAAATAAAATGACAAAATATCTCAAACAGTCACAATATCTAATGTGACTAGAATCTGAACGAGCAGAATTTAACGAGCAGAAAGTAAAGTGAATTTGGTTAAATTGTGACTCTGTTGTTGTTCGTACGGAACAGAACAAACAACATAAATCAGTGACTTAAACTCTTTAAAGCTCAAAGTTTCTTCTTCTTGTGCAGAATCAGGTAAATCCAGTGTCCTGCAGGTGCAGAGTATCACATCCATAGTCCGTATATATGATGCATCAGCTCTGCCAGGAGGAGGCGCCACATTTAACCTCCTCACTCATGATTGGCTCTTGTGTTGCTATGATACTCGCGGGAGGATTTCCAAATATGGACCTGGCTCCAGATTCGCTCCTGTAACCGTGGCAACAGGAGCCTCATGTGAGCGACGCTGTGGAGACGTCACTCACTCAGACACTCAGAGATACAGGATATGGGCGTTACCTGGACAGGGGGCGGGGCTGTACCTGGACAGGGGGCGGGGCTGTACCTGGACAGGGGGTGAGGCTGTACCTGGACAGGGGGCGGGGCTGTACCTGGACAGGGGGCGGGGCTGTACCTGGACAGGGGGCGGGGCTGTACCTGGACAGGGGGCGGGGCTGTACCTGGACAGGGGGTGGTCCTGGTGCGTGGAGATGAAGCCCGTGAGCAGCTCCAGGCCTCCGCAGTCCTTCACTTTGGCTCTGTTCACGGCCTCTTTGCAGCAGAGACAAAGCGCCTTGAAGAACACGGACGACTTCAGCGCGTCCTTCTTCGCCTCCTCGCAGAAGCGCCGGATCACGCCCAGAGAGCCCACCAGGGGGCGCAGGCAGCCTTGAGCGCACAGGTTGGCGAGCGTCTTCAGCGCCAGCTCCTCCATCGTCTTCTCCTCCTCGTCCTCGGCCTCGTCCCCGGCCGCCAGAGCCCCGAGCCGCGGCAGCAGCCCGGCCCGGACCACCTGGCGGGCGCACTCCATGCCGCAGCCCCGCGTGAGCTCGTGGACGGCGCGGAGGGCGGCGCGGCGGAGGGCGACGGGCAGCTCGGGGGACAGGAGCGGGGCCAGAGACGTGAGCGCCCCCTGCAGAGAGCACGGGACAACATCAGGCACCACGGGTTACTGACACTTTACTGACGTCATCAACATAATCTGAGCTTTATTTGAACACCAGAAACTTAACCCCTGAAGACCTGAGGGCAGTTTTAGTACTTTTCTCCTCGCCTGGATTTTGTTCTTAATGTTGCTTTTCAAACTGCCCCTTTTACCCCTAATGAAGTGTTCTACCTCCTTTTGTTCAGTCCAACCTGTTATTTCACAATCTGCTGCTGTAGTTGTGTCATGAGGCTGTGAGAAAAGCTACAGGACCAGAAATAGAGATGAAAACTTTTATACAAAACCCACAGCAAACATGTAGAAACAACTTTTTAGACATAAACAGGGTGGAAATTACATTTGGATTTGTTCATTTGGACTGAAATAAACCTTTAAATAAAAATAGAAAGAGATGCACAATTACACACACCAAGATGTGTCATTTTCCATGTGTGTGAGAATTAACTCCACTTAGAGCGACTTTTTCCCTCGTTCTAAACACACACAGTCAGAGGAGTCGACCATCTTGACTCACTTCACTCTTTGGCAAAGTTTGGCTCGATCAAAATGGACAGAGCGCATGAGTTTGGGGAAAACAAAGTTCCTGTTGGACACTCGTTTTGCTCCCGTCATCACACAGCGTGAGTGTGACGTAGGATAAAGCCGCAGAAATGTACGGAAACCTCTCTGTCTGCACTTTCAGAGGGGAAAAGGACGTTTCTGTCTTTAATGGTTAGAAAGTTCTGCGGTTATAGAAACATATTCCTCAGTATCGTGTGCGATACTGTAGGTCTTCAGGGGTTAAGGCCGCCGCACACTAGAGGATTTTTAAACGTGCGACACAAAGCGCAAACGCCACAGACACGAGGAGAAACTGATGAGACTTTAAACTCTCTGATCTCCCAGATGCAGCAGGATCTGTGTGAGGAGCACAGGATCTAAAGCTGTGAGGCTGCGATGGCCTCAGCTGTTTCCTGTCTGCAGTAAAACCAGTCGCTCTGAGACTCTGAAGTGTTCAAAGATCAGACTCTGCACTTCCTGTTCAGACACAAGTCAAACTGTGGGATTATTATGTGTGAAATGTGGAGCGATACTTCAGATCCAGGATTTTTAAAGCAGAAAAGTGGAGATAAAGTCCACAGGAAGTAGAGTCACTGTCACTGATCTGCAGCTTTACTCTGTGGACATAAACAAACACACGAGGAACAACTTTCACCTTTTTACTTTAAAAAAAAACGCTTCAAACTGGATTAATAGCGCTGTTTTGTGGACTGGAGTCATTATTTGTGGTAATCGATCATGTGGATGAGACGCTGCACTTTAAATGTTCCACTTTACATCAGGTGAGTAATAAAGTCTTTATTTTCTCTGTGTCCTGAGTTTGTTTGTTGCGTCTCTGTGTCCGTCGCTCCTCTGCCCCCGACTCTGTTTTATCGTCTGTTTCCGTCGCGTTGCTGATGTTCGGTGGTTCTGATCCGACACTGACTCCACACGAGGAGCAGCGGCTTCAGAATCGCACACGGAGACACAAAGTCGGGTCACGTCTCCTGAACTAAAGGAGAAGAAATCGCAGCTAAAATCGGGCAGATTCTCCTGTCTCGTGTGACGGACTTAGTTGGAGCTACAACAGGTGAGCACAGAGAAGAGAAGAAAACCTGAAGTTGTGCACTGCTCTCTTCCACTTTAAAGGAAGTTTAACTGTTTAACTCTGGGCAGACACATGAATGAAGACACAGAGTTTGTGCTGTAGAACTTTGCTGAACTGTTCCTGATTTGTTTGTTTCCTGTCGCTGTGTTTATGAGCTCAAGGGTTCAAGATAACGTTATAATAAAAGAATAAAGGGAGGGTCAAAGCTTCAGCCGACAACGAACTTTCTGAACCTTTGAATCTTGATTATAATGTGTTTAATGCAGCTTCGGCACATCTGTTTTCGTTTTAGAGAAATGAAACTTCAAACCGCACGGCTCATTTGCATACCGCTCATTTGCATAAAGTATAAGCGCTGATGCTTCAGCTTCAGTCGGACTAAAGGACTCGACTCAGTGAATATGAGTGTTCTCCCTGTGACAGAGGATGTTCTGTGCGTACGTCGTTTTCAGAGATCGTACGAGCGCAGCAGCTCTTTCACTGATGTCGGTATCGGCAAATGTTTAACGAGTACGAGGATATTATGGATATTTGATACCGGTATCGGTATCGGTGCGTCCTTACTGAGTTGGACCGGTCAAAAGTTTCAGAAAACCCTAATGTTTCCTGTTATTTTATTGCAGTTCCAGTTGTGCAGTGAATAGAAATGGGACAAAGGACTGAACAGGCTGAGGTTAAAAAGGGTTTGGTTTCCCGAAAGTGAAAAATAAAGTACATTTCAGAATTGTACAAAAAGGCTTTTTTCGGGAAACAGGAAGTGGATTAACAATTTAAATCTGTTCTGCAGCAGCGAAGGTTGAATCGGCCTTGAAAACTGGTGCTTCTATTTCCTACTTTCCAACTTTTCCAGATCACTGACTGAACAAACTGGAAAAAGAGTTCTGAAACTTCTGAGCGGGAGTGTAGTCTTTCTTTCTTTCTTTCTTCTTTCTTTCTTTAGTTTATCTGACAGGACCGTGTACATCGACATTAATCACAAAAGAAAATCTGCCTAGTGCCAGATTTTAGCTTCACGACTCATTTCCACCTGTGACTAACGAGACACAAACACGGATTAAACACAGAAAAGTTCAACATTTCATCATAAAACAGTCAAAATGACCGGAGCAAAAGTGCGTCTGTCCCCTGCTGCCGCCGTCTGCCGCCTGTGCAATACTGGGACCATGTGCAATACTGTGAAATTTAAGACAGCAATTTATATTATATGTAGTTTTATAATCCTTATCTTTATAGACCTTTATAGAGTTGGTCTATTTTTAAGTAATTCTGAGCTTCTGCTGTTTTCTTGTTCTCTTAACTGTGCGTTGCAACACTGAAATTTCCCCACTGTGGGACAAATAAAGGATATTTTATCTTATCTTATCTTAAAGTGCATCGCGACAGTTTTCTGACAAAGGGAAAACCAACATTTAGTGCCGACATGTGTTTAAAAGATGTTTTTCTAGTCTGGACGGGAGATGTGGATCATCCTGGGCTAAAAACACAGAATCCTGCTTCAGACCAGTGCCCAGTGCTGTGCACTTGTGTGTCGTACACTTATGTGTCGTACACTTGTGTGTTGTGCACTTGTGTGTCGTACACTTGTGTGTAGTGCACTTGTGTGTCGTACACTTGTGTGTCGTACACTTGTGTGTCGTACACTTGTGTGTCGTACACTTGTGTGTCGTACACTTGTGTGTCGTGCACTTATGTGTCGTACACTTGTGTGTTGTGCACTTGTGTGTCGTACACTTGTGTGTAGTGCACTTGTGTGTCGTACACTTGTGTGTCGTACACTTGTGTGTCGTACACTTGTGTGTCGTACACTTGTGTGTCGTACACTTGTGTGTCGTACACTTGTGTGTCGTACACTTGTGTGTCGTGCACGTGCACTTGTGTGTCGTGCACTTGTGTGTCGTGCACTTGTGTGTCGTGCACTTGTGTGTCGTACACTTGTGTGTCGTACACTTGTGTGTCGTACACTTGTGTGTCGTGCACTTGTGTGTCGTACACTTGTGTGTCGTACACTTGTGTGTCGTACACTTGTGTGTCGTACACTTGTGTGTCGTACACTTGTGTGTCGTACACTTGTGTGTCGTACACTTGTGTGTCGTACACTTGTGTGTTGTACACTTGTGTGTTGTTCACTTATGTGTCGTGCACTTGTGTGTCGTGCACTTGTGTGTTGTACACTTATGTGTCGTACACTTGTGTGTCGTACACTTATGTGTCGTACACTTGTGTGTCGTACACTTGTGTGTCGTACACTTATGTGTCGTACACTTGTGTGTCGTACACTTGTGTGTCGTGCACGTGCACTTGTGTGTCGTGCACTTGTGTGTCGTGCACTTGTGTGTCGTTCACTTGTGTGTCGTTCACTTGTGTGTCGTACACTTGTGTGTCGTACACTTGTGTGTCGTGCACTTGTGTGTCGTACACTTGTGTGTCGTACACTTGTGTGTCGTACACTTGTGTGTCGTACACTTGTGTGTCGTGCACTTGTGTGTCGTACACTTGTGTGTCGTACACTTGTGTGTCGTACACTTGTGTGTCGTACACTTGTGTGTCGTACACTTGTGTGTCGTGCACTTGTGTGTCGTACACTTGTGTGTCGTACACTTGTGTGTCGTACACTTATGTGTCGTACACTTATGTGTTGTACACTTGTGTGTCGTACACTTGTGTGTCGTACACTTGTGTGTTGTACACTTATTGTGTGTCGTACACTTGTGTGTCGTACACTTGTGTGTCGTACACTTGTGTGTCGTGCACTTGTGTGTCGTGCACTTGTGTGTCGTGCACTTGTGTGTCGTACACTTGTGTGTCGTGCACTTGTGTGTCGTACACTTGTGTGTCGTGCACTTGTGTGTCGTACACTTGTGTGTCGTACACTTGTGTGTCGTACACTTGTGTGTCGTACACTTGTGTGTCGTACACTTGTGTGTTGTGCACTTGTGTGTCGTACACTTGTGTGTTGTGCACTTGTGTGTCGTACACTTGTGTGTTGTGCACTTGTGTGTCGTACACTTGTGTGTAGTGCACTTGTGTGTCGTACACTTGTGTGTCGTACACTTGTGTGTCGTACACTTGTGTGTCGTACACTTGTGTGTCGTACACTTGTGTCGCATACTTGTGTGTGTGTTGTGCACTTGTGTGTGTGCACTTGTGTGTCGTGCACTTGTGTGTCGTACACTTGTGTGTCGTCTTGTGTGTCGTACACTTGTGTGTCGCATACACTTGTGTGTTGTGCACTTGTGTGTCGTGCACTTGTGTGTCGTACACTTGTGTGTCGTACACTTGTGTGTCGTACACTTGTGTGTCGTACACTTGTGTGTCGTACACTTGTGTGTCGTACACTTGTGTGTTGTGCACTTGTGTGTCGTACACTTGTGTGTCGTACACTTGTGTGTCGTACACTTGTGTGTCGTACACTTGTGTGTCGTACACTTGTGTGTCGTACACTTGTGTGTTGTACACTTGTGTGTTGTTCACTTATGTGTCGTGCACTTGTGTGTCGTGCACTTGTGTGTTGTACACTTGTGTGTCGTACACTTGTGTGTCGTACACTTGTGTGTCGTACACTTGTGTGTCGTACACTTGTGTGTCGTACACTTGTGTGTCGTACACTTGTGTGTCGTACACTTGTGTGTCGTACACTTGTGTGTCGTACACTTGTGTGTCGTACACTTGTGTGTCGTACACTTGTGTGTTTGCTGTATAAGAACAAGAAGAACCATAGAAACGTGCAGAGAAATGAAGCTCAGACCTGTGAGAGCAGCGAGAGGCGATGGGCCGGAGAGTCGCACAGGTACAGCAGAGCTCGAGCCGCAGACTGAGCACATTCTACACCAGCGCTGGACTCAGGGCACGAGGACGCAGAAGAAGTACTCGCAGTATTCGTAGTACTCGCAGCATTCGTAGTACTCGCAGAAGTACTCGTGGTACTCGTGGTAGTGGTGCTGTCGGGGGTGGAGGGGGGAGAGGGGGAGAAGGATCCGGGAGAGGAGGAGGAAGAGGAGGAGGACTGAGAGACGCAGAGGAGGAGCAGAGGAACGCCGCCTGGAAAACACAGCAAAAACACCAACAGTGAGTCAGATGCCCTCCCGTCCTCTTATTCAGCTTCCTGTTTAAGAGGCGACGCTCTGAGGACCAATCAAAAGGCGGAATGTTCAGTTTGAAACGGTTCATCGTTATGGCAACCGTGGTTTTCATCGCTCTGAAACCCACCGCCTGAAGTCGCCTCATCAAACAGGAACCTACAAAAACGACGTCCTTCGTTTGTGCTGCAGAAAGTTCAGTTTGTGTGATTCTGGTTCTTCAGATATTCACAGTTTTATTTTGGTCGATGACGTCGTCCAGAACCTCAGAATGTGAAACAGCCTCAAAACAGGAAGAAAATGATGTCAAACGTTTGTATTTGGTTTGTGCTGTTTTGTGCTGTGACAGTTTCATTTGTGTGAGTTTATTTCTCAAATTCTTCATTATTATTTCTGTGGTAATTACAGGACGTCATTTCTGCTCAGCTGAAGCAGCGACTTTATTCTTCATTCTTTATTCTTTATTTGATCCCCATTAGCTTCCATCATGTGGTTTCTAGTCTTCCTGGGGTCCACAGTCACAGCCCTGAAGCCCACTGACCTGTACAATAACAGACAGTGGTTTAAAACACTGATTATGAAAGACACTGACTGTTCTTATTATTGACTCTTTAAAAACATATATTTAAGTTTCCTTTTGAAAGAGGTTCTTCTTTTAACTGATCTCATGTTAGTAGAGAGTGACGACTTCAGCAAAACTCCACAAAAAAAGTGGGAAAGTCTTTTATAATGAGCTTTTGATTCAGATTTTATAATAAAACAGACTTTTCCTCAGCCTCAGGTCGTTTCTCTTCTCTAGTTTTGTGGAGTTTGTCTCCGTCAGCTGAGCAGAAATGACGTCCTGTAATTACCACAGAAATAATAATGAAGAATTTTAGAAATAAACTCACACAAATGAAACTGTCACAGCACAAAACAGCACAAACCAAATACAAACGTCTGACATCATTTTCTTCTGTTTTGAGGCTGTTTCACATTCTGAGGTTCTGGACGACGTCATCGACCAAAATAAAACTGTGAATATCTGAAGAACCAGAATCACAAACTGAACTTTCTGCAGCACAAACGATCGACTCCATTTTGGGCGTTTTCGAGCATTTTGAAGCCTCCTGTGGAGCTGCTTCACCAACAAAAGAATCGTTAATTTCTCCAAAACTAAAGAAGCGCAAACGATTAAGAGGCCAATGCCCTCCCAGAGCCTCAGATGCCCTCCCCGTGCCTCAGATGCCCTCCCCGTGCCTCAGATGCCCTCCCCGTGCCTCAGATGCCCTCCCCGTGCCTCAGATGCCCTCCCCGTGCCTCAGATGCCCTCCCGTGCCTCAGATGCCCTCCCGTGCCCCAGATGCCCTCCCGTGCCACAGATGCCCTCCCCGTGCCTCAGATGCCCTCCCCGGGCCGCAGATGCCCTCCCGTGCCCCAGGTGCCCTCCCGTGCCTCAGATGCCCTCCCGTTCCCCAGATGCCCTCCCGTGCCCCAGATGCCCTCCCCGTGCCTCAGATGCCCTCCCGTGCCTCAGATGCCCTCCCCTTGCCTCAGATGCCCTCCCGTGCCTCAGATGCCCTCCCCGTGCCTCAGATGCCCTCCCGTGCCTCAGATGCCCTCCCGTGCCTCAGATGCCCTCCCCGTGCCTCAGATGCCCTCCCCGTGCCTCAGATGCCCTCCCGTGCCTCAGATGCCCTCCCCGTGCCTCAGATGCCCTCCCGTGCCCCAGATGCCCTCCCGTGCCTCAGATGCCCTCCCGTGCCTCAGATGCCCTCCCGTGCCCCAGATGCCCTCCCGTGCCTCAGATGCCCTCCCGTGCCTCAGATGCCCTCCCGTGCCTCAGATGCCCTCCCCGTGCCTCAGATGCCCTCCCCGTGCCTCAGACGCCCTCCCCGTGCGTCAGATGCCCTCCCCGTGCCTCAGACGCCCTCCCCGTGCCTCAGATGCCCTCCCCGTGCCTCAGATGCCCTCCCCGTGCCTCAGATGCCCTCCCCGTGCCTCAGATGCCCTCCCTCACCGGCGGCGTGGATCAGGGCGGCGCTCTCCGGGTCCAGGGCCAGGTTCCCCAGCGCTCGAGCCGCCCGGTTCTGGACGGACGCCAGCGCCACCTGCCTCCTCATGATGTCCACTGCAACGACACAAGACGAGCGTGAGCGTCGAAAAGGCCCCGGAAACACAAAGAACGTTAACAGAACCGGTTCCTTTTCTCTCACCGATAATGTTGATTCCGTCCAGTTTGCGAACCTGCCGAAACAGAACAGCAACGTTATTTATTCACTGGGTCACAGCGAGCGGCGGCCACGCTGCCGTTTGATTTTTTCATTAGACTCAAGGCATTTTTCAAGGTTTTGGGGAAAATACAAATATAAACTATGTTCAGGGTTCCCACTCTTTTTCACAGACAAAATTTCAACTTTTCCAAGACTTTATGACACCGACATGTGCAGAACTTCTCAGACTTTTAGGGCTAAATCTGAAATGTGAACTCTTTCCACTCATCTTATGGTTTGGTTTATAGTTTTTAACCCCTGAAGACCTGAGGGCAGTTTTACTACTTTTCTCCTCGCCTGGATTTTGTTCTTAATTTTGCTTTTCAAACTGCCCCTTTTACCCCTAATGAAGTGTTCTACCTCCTTTTGTTCAGTCCAACCTGTTATTTCACAATCTGCTGCTGTAGTTGTGTCATGAGGCTGTGAGAAAAGCTACAGGACCAGAAATAGAGATGAAAAAAAACTGAAAATAAAATTCACTCCTTTATACAAAACCCACAGCAAACATGTAGAAACAACTTTTTGGACATAAAAAATGCTTAATTTAGGGCCTTAGCTACAAAAATGCAAAATCTCAAGTCTGTAAGTAAATTCAAAATCTCCTTATTGCCCTAAAAACAAAAAAAGTGCAGTGGCTCCATGACTTTCCTGGTCCAGTCCTGGAAACAGCTCCTGTCAGGACCACGGCCAGAGCCACAGCACTTCTGCATTTCCAGGGTGGAAATTACATTTGGATTTGTTCATTTGGACTGAAATAAACCTTTAAATAAAAATAGAAAGAGATGCACAATTACACACACCAAGATGTGTCATTTTCCATGTGTGTGAGAATTAACTCCACTTAGAGCGACTTTTTCCCTCGTTCTAAACACACACAGTCAGAGGAGTCGACCATCTTGACTCACTTCACTCTTTGGCAAAGTTTGGCTCCATCAAAATGGACGGAGCGCATGAGTTTGGGGAAAACAAAGTTCCTGTTGGACACTCGTTTTGCTCCCGTCATCACACAGCGTGAGTGTGACGTAGGATAAAGCCGCAGAAATGTACGGAAACCTCTGTGTCTGCACTTTCAGAGGGGAAAAGGACGTTTCTGTCTTTTACACTTACAAAGTTCTGCGGTTATAGAAACATGTTCCTCTGAGTCGTGGACGATGTCGTAGGTCTTCGTTAACATTCTAAATCCTGTCAGTGCATTTATTGTGTCTCTTATCGTGTTTGTCCTGCTGAAGCGGCTGCGCAGACGCTCAGAAATAACCAGAACAGCCTCAGGAGAACGCGACAGAACGCTGGAGTTACGTGAACGAGACAAAAAATTCCATGACTTTTCCAGGCCTGAAAAACTTTCACTTTTCCATGACCGTGGGAACCCGTCTCACCTGAGCGCACGTCTCCCTCTCGGTGCAGCAGTTTCCCAGAATGCTCAGGGCCAGGTCCAGAGTCTTCCTGCTGCAGTCGGGCTGTTTGAGCAGCTCCAGGAGCGGCCCCAGGCCCCCCTCACGCCGGAACCGCGAGATGGACGACCTGCGGCGGAGACGGAGCAGAAGAATCATTCAGAAAAGCGAATCATAAACCGACTCAGACGTTCAGAGTGAATATTTATCACGTGGAACTGAACAAACAAAAGATCTCACGAGACAAAAGAGCGACAAGAGCATGAGAAAAAAGATCCTGTGAGATTCTTTAGTTAGTGACCCGACGTACGTGCACCGGGTTTAGTCCTAAAATAGTCCGGGGTTAGACCCACTTTAGACCTGCTTTAGACC
Source organism: Odontamblyopus lacepedii (assembly GCA_034769755.1). Classification (NCBI taxonomy): domain Eukaryota; kingdom Metazoa; phylum Chordata; class Actinopteri; order Gobiiformes; family Gobiidae; genus Odontamblyopus; species Odontamblyopus lacepedii. The sequence continues at coordinate 2,599,465 of CM068351.1, forward strand.
TGATATATTTCTATTTTAACCCTAGTTTAGTCCTGGTTCAGTCCTGGTTTAGATCTGACATAGACCTGGTTCAGTCCTGGTTTAGACCTGACATAGACCTGGTTCAGTCCTGGTTTAGACCTGACATAGACCTGGTTCAGTCCTGGTTTAGATCTGACATAGACCTGGTTTAGTCCTGGATTTCAGTCCTGGTTTAGTGCTGGTTTAGGTCTAGTTTAGTCCTGGTTTTCAGTCCTGGTTTAGTGCTGGTTTAGGTCTAGTTTAGTCCTGGTTTTTAGTCCTGGTTTAGTCCTGGTTTAGACCTGACATAGACCTGGTTCAGTCCTGGTTCAGTCCTGGTTTAGTCCTGGTTTAGTGCTGGTTTAGGTCTAGTTTAGTCCTGGTTTTTAGTCCTGGTTTAGATCTTCATCATAAGCAATGCCAGAATAGAAACAAAAATATGAATCGGAAACTGAATCGTTGAATTTCTACGTTTGGTTTAAGTTCAAATCTCGTCTCGTCTCGTGGAAATCGTCTCGTCCCATTCGCACTAAACACTAAATCCACTTTTATTTCTCTATTAAACTCGAGACCTGGCGTTTTTATTTCCTGTTCCTTGTCATTTTAGCAACTTTTTGTCTTTCAATATTTTATTTTTACTTGTACATTTACATTTATATAATTATGCCTTATTTGACACCAGTCTCTTGCTTTTTTACTGCTTATTTTTGATTTTTTTCACGATTGTTATGATATTATATTGTGATGTGTGAGCTGCTGTGTCCAAATAATTTCCCTTGCGGATCGATAAAGTTCGTCTAAGTCTAACTGCGGCGTTGGTTCTGCAGGGGCGGAGTGTGACGTGTGGATATTTGTGGCACTGTGCCTCAGAACAACGATCACAGTGATATAATCTCGTGTAAAGAGGCGGCGGCGGCGGCAGTACCGACCTGTGGCCCTTGATGTGGTGCGTGCGTATGGCCACCAGGGCGCGCCACTGGGCCAACTTGGCGCGCTTGTCCAGGTCTTTGGGGCTGTGGGGCTTTTTGGGCAGTTTGGAGAGGCACCAGGAGAGGGACAGCTCCGGGTCTTTGGAGGAAGAGGGTCTGAGTTTACGCTCGCCTCCCGACGCCAACGCCATTCTGAGACGATTCCTCCTCCTCCTCCTCTTCTTCCTTAAAAGTCTGAGGAAAAAAAATAGCAAAATGAGAGCAAATACAGGAGATTTAAACCTAAAATTTGACTGTGAGACATTATTTTAAAGGGGCGTTCACCACCTTCGTCTCGGTTTCTCTCTCCATCGCGGCGGAAAAACCTTTACAGCCGATTTCAGTAACATTTAAACCACCTTTAAACCCCGAAAACTGGGGTACGTACCAAGAAATCTCCAGAAATCGTCCTGCTAATGTGTTTTAAACTTCAGATTCTGACTAAAGAGAACCCACGATAAACGACTAGCGCTGTGTCCACTTGTGCTTAAATGATTCTGATTGGATACGTTCGGTAGCTCCTCCAAGATTCTTCTTCAGTTGTGTCGAGACGCTGCAGGACACGGCCCTGAAACTGAAACTTACACTTTCTGTTCTGTTAGTTTCGGTCTGAGTGTGACCTGTGCCTGAGTGAGTCACATCAGCAGAATCACACGGGCGCCTGAAGCTCTCACACCTCTGCTCCTGACCTCTCGCTGTTGTTTTCTTTGTTTTCGATAGTTATAAATGGAGAAAGATGATGTCTGTGCGCTCCATTTCTGTTCAGAGATGTAGAGTCCTGGAGACGAACTCCATGACACTTGTTTTACATAACTGTTTTTATCTCCTCTGTATTTATCTGTGACATTGTAACTGTGTGAATCTACTGCTGCCCCTTGGCCAGGACGCCCGTGAAAAAGAGGTTTTTAATCTCAACGGGATTTTCCTGGTTAAGTAAAGATTAAATAAATTTAAAAAATCTCTTTCTTAACAAAAAATAGCCTCTGCAGATGTACAGACTGAGGTCCTTTAGGTGCAGGTGTACAGACTGAGGTCCTTTAGGTGCAGATGTACAGACTGAGGTCCTTTAGGTGCAGGTGTACAGACTGAGGTCCTTTAGGTGCAGATGTACAGACTGAGGTCCTTTAGGTGCAGGTGTACAGACTGAGGTCCTTTAGGTGCAGGTGTACAGACTGAGGTCCTTTAGGTGCAGGTGTACAGACTGAGGTCCTTTAGGTGCAGATGTACAGACTGAGGTCCTTTAGGTGCAGATGTACAGACTGAGGTCCTTTAGGTGCAGATGTACAGACTGAGGTCCTTTAGGTGCAGATGTACAGACTGAGGTCCTTTAGGTGCAGATGTACAGACTGAGGTCCTTTAGGTGCAGGTGTACAGACTGAGGTCCTTTAGGTGCAGGTGTACAGACTGAGGTCCTTTAGGTGCAGGTGTACAGACTGAGGTCCTTTAGGTGCAGGTGTACAGACTGAGGTCCTTTAGGTGCAGGTGTACAGACTGAGGTCCTTTAGGTGCAGGTGTACAGCAGACTGAGGTCCTTTAGGTGCAGATGTACAGACTGAGGTCCTTTAGGTGCAGATGTACAGACTGAGGTCCTTTAGGTGCAGATGTACAGACTGAGGTCCTTTAGGTGCAGGTGTACAGACTGAGGTCCTTTAGGTGCAGGTGTACAGACTGAGGTCCTTTAGGTGCAGGTGTACAGACTGAGGTCCTTTAGGTGCAGGTGTACAGACTGAGGTCCTTTAGGTGCAGGTGTACAGCAGACTGAGGTCCCGTGTCGCTCTCTCTGTGCTGGTCCATCCTCTTGTGCAGTGGCTGTTTGGTTTCCATGTTGTTTGTGGCTCGGTGTTTTGTCTGGACCAGTTTCTGTCTTCAGTGTTTGTGGGTTTGAAATACTCTGGGATTTCATGTTGTCTGAAAATCCTCCGCAGTTTTTCACAAACACCAGTAATGTAAGTAGGGGTGTAAGAAAAAAATCGATTCAGTGATATATCGTGATACTTCATTGCACAACTCTCGAATCGATTCAAAATGCATCTGAATCCATTTTAAAACTATTTTTCACTAAAATTCATTAGTTCTATTCACTGTGCTCATGATTTAAAAAAGGTCAATTATATTTCATACACTTTAGTTCTTGTGTAGGTATAGTTAACAATATTATTAAAAGTAATTACTGATAAACTGCAATATATTATCCATCGTTTTAGTATCAGAATATACTGAATTTGTGATATACTGAACTGTAACATGAATATCCTGATATGTATCATATCGTCAGACTCAATGCACAGCCCTACGTGAAAGGAAGAGTTACACCCTTCCTCTTGGGTTTTGGGTTCTCTGTTGTTTATTATATTTTATGTCATATTTAGTTAGAAATAATTCCTCATGCATCCATTACCTTGTGTCAATATGAACTTTACAAATGTATGTAAATTATTTTATAAATGTATTACATTGAAATTAGGATATTTAAAAACATAACATAATCTACAAATGAAATACTGTTTGTGCATTAAAACGGTTTAACCGGACAAGAAATAGTAAATGGGATGCTTTCATAAACATAATTATTCATTGAAAAAAAAGAAAAAGTAATTCTTAAATGTAAAATGTATTGTATAAAACTTTAAAATACCTATCTGGACTTATTTAGCTTTAAAATACTGCGCATTAAGAGCTTTGTTTTAAAGATTATTTTTTCACAGAAAATGGGACTACACACATACCAGCTGATGTCGCAGTGCCTCTCGGGAAATGGAGTTCCGTTTGCGTCCGTCCGCTCCCGAATCGGGCCTACATCCTGAAAAACACGAATACTCTCCGTCCTAATGATTGTTCGCACATATAACCCGTTAGTGTAACATATTTCCCTCCTAAATATCGTTCTGAGTTACTGTTTTGTCAGTGTTGTGAAGGCACAGGCCGGAATCTTTGGTGAAACAAACTGAAATCGCGAAAGCTAGCAGTTAACGCCATCTTTAGCCAAACAACACACGGGGGCGACGAGGGGCGGGAGCACGGGCTGCAAGGGTGCGGCGGGCGGATAACGGCTGGGATTTGTAGTCCAAACCCGCGCAGCCGTAATGTAATGGACGCTTTAAAGAACTACAAACTGTGTGGACGTGGAAAGTGTGAGGTTTGTGGTTTATAGTTCATTTGACAGGGTAAACGTAGGTTAAGTTAAAAAAAAAAAGTAGGGCACTTATCTTTCTTTTTGATATTTTATGCGTCAAAATGTGTTATGAAACAATAGATTTCGTAATGAATTGAATTTCTATTGGTAAAAAAACATAAGCGTGTACACGCCCGGTCTGACTGAATTAAGTGTTTTCAGCTGTTTGTCAGTACGTGGCCATTTATTTTTTTTACCATTCAAATAATAAAACCGCCTTGTTAAGACTTAAAATGTCGATAAATAAAATAAGGAATAAAGATGACTGTCAACAATCATTTTACACACACAAATTAAACACATTAAACTCTCATGTTAATTATGTTTCTCATGAACATAGACTCCATATTGAAAGTTTCTCCCTCATGTTAAAGAAGAACTATTATATCAGTTGGTAGAGCGTAAATTATTCTGTCCTAATGTAGTTTCCTCATCACAAACAGACGCGGAGCTGTGTTTTGCTCTCTTAAACAGAAAACACTGTTCCACCTTGTGATGTCATCACGTGGCGATACAGATACAGGAAGTGCTCCACTGTGTTTTTAAACTCCACACACCTTTGCTAGAATAATTTGGATGATTTCCGCCCTGGAGTTGCTGATCTCGACTGAACTAAAGGTAAAAGGAGCTGTTCAGACTGTTGAAAACTACCACATAATGACATCACAAGGTGGAATAGAGCATTTGGAGCTTTGGAGATGTGGACAGACTGATAATTAAAGGTTACGCTAATGAAACAAAACAAATCCAGGTTTGTTTTGAGTAGAAAATAATATTCCAATATGACTTAAAGCTCATAGGATTAATTTTGTTTAACGTAGGAAAATAATATGATCAGATTTAACACTGAGTCTCATAAAAAAAATAAAAAGAGGACGACACACAGGCAGAACATGCAAACTCCACACAGAAAAATCAGAGTGAAATAACCACGGCACACAGAGTAAAAAACAGTTTGCTTTAATGATAAATCTGTAACAAGAGCAACTTCCATTCAACATTTTTAATTTTGTCTTTTTTTTCCTTTTTGTTTGTTTTTTTTTTGCATCAAGACATTTTCTTTCCTTGACCGTTACGTCTGTCCCAGTTAAATAACAAATGATATTTAATAATAACAATACTAACAACAAGCCAGTGTTTGTTTCCATCGTCACTTTGCTTGAGAAGAATTCCTAATACAGCCGTAATAACGAGAGGAAAGCAAAGTTTGAAGAAGATTCTAAAGGTGTAATAACCACACAAGCCGCAGACACGGGCAGTTTCCCGCCGAACATCAGAGCAAAGATTTAAACAGAAAAAAAGAACCAAACGAAAGAACAAATGAAGCTTTGTTTTGTCAAATTAAAGTACAAATCGGATTAATTAACTTCACAAAACGGATAAGCCCCAGAAAATGTATTACAATCAATAATTTGTGTTTAAATGTTGAACGTTCCTGATTTTTATTATTTTTTAAACATTGGCATTTCACGTGTTAGCTTAAAGATACAGTATGGAACTTTCTGCATGATTGCACAGTCTGCGCGCATGTTTTTCAATGTCGGAAATGTTCGGGAAAAGAAAACCAAAAAACATGCCTTTATTTTCGTGTATTTTGGTTGAAAAGTGACGTACTGTGGCTTTAAATGAACGTAAAACAGTAGAGGGCGCAAGAGCTCCACCTGCGTCCGCGCCGGGGAGTGGAGCAGCGTAAAACGGGCTAAAAACAATAGCTGCTGGCGCTGAAGTCGCTTAGCTGTGTAGTGAAGATTACTTGAGCTGAACGCGATTGGGCTTCAAAAACACGGAGGAGCATTTCCGGAACACGTGCGAATAAAACGAAACGCAACTCCGGGGATGTTTTTGAGGAAGGGACGTTGGAGCAGGGCTGAACAGAGCAAATACAGGAGATTTAAACCGAAAATTTGACTGTAAGACATTATTTTAAAGAGGCGTTCACCACCTTCGTCTCGGCGGAAAAACCTTTACAGCTGATTTCAGTGACTTTTAAACCACCTTCAAACCCCGAAAATTGGGATACGTACCAAGAAATCTCCAAAAATCGTCCTGCTAACGTGTTTTAAACTTCAGATTCTGACTAAGTAGAACCCACGAAAAACGACTAGCGCGCGACACTTGTACTTCCTCGGGCCAAAGAAACGTGGAAACAGTTTCATAATAAACACGAAATTAAACCCAAAAAAAGTCACAGATCTTCGTCACATTTAAGCCGGCGAAATATTAAAAAACGACAGTAAGGCAGAGTCGACCTCACCTCAAATCAAGACGAGAATGAACTCTCATAGAACGAGGTACAACTGTTTACAAATTTAGGGCAATAAAAGATTAAAGAGGGGGTATCTGGGGTATTCACTGTGACGCGTTCACATCACCACGTTCCTCGTTTCGTTTTGGACGTTCTGAGTCTCGCTTTACTCCGCACGAGGGACGGCCGTTCCATTCAACTTTCTTAATCGATCGTCGGGAGAATTAACGATCGAGTTTCGATTAATCATGAACGTTTTTAGATGAAAATATCATCATTACTACTTTACACCAGATAAACATCAGCACTGCAGAGCCTCATCAGGGTGAGCTCAGAATGTGTTTACTGCAGATTTAAACGTTTGTTTACGTCTTAAAAAACTAAATGTAAAACCACACGGCTCATTTGCATAAACTGTAAACGCTGAAAAAAGCAGCTCTTTCCTTGTGCTGCTGCTTCAGATTCTGTGGGACTAAAGGACTCGACGCAGTGGAATATGAGTGTTCTCCCTGTGACGCAGTGGAATACGAGTGTTCTCCCTGTGACTCAGTGGAATATGAGTGTTCTCTCTGTGACGCAGTGGAATATGAGTGTTCTCTCTGTGACTCAGTGAATATGAGTGTTCTCTCTGTGACGCAGTGGAATATGAGTGTTCTCTCTGTGACGCAGTGGAATATGAGTGTTCTCTCTGTGACTCAGTGGAATATGAGTGTTCTCTCTGTGACTCAGTGGAATATGAGTGTTCTCTCTGTGACTCAGTGAATATGAGTGTTCTCTCTGTGACTCTGCTGATGCTGAGTCTGTTCTGCGTGTGTCGCGTTGGAGATGTTCATGTTTTCAGAGCTCGTCCGAGTGCAGCTTTTTATTTAACATCATTTCACTTTATTTATTTTGCTTCTGTTGTGATGAAAAGACTGAAAAGTGTTTTTGTCTTTTGGACTCGACTGTCGCCGTCACCGGGACCAAACCGGGACACTCAAAAACCCGATCGTACCCGGGACACTGGTGTGCAGGGAAACGCACTCTGAGCGATATAGGGATCTCCAAGGAGCCAGAGTTTGTGCTCCTCACGTTACACACAGCGACTACATTCGGTTTGTCCATTAAAAAAATGATCGACAAAATCCTTAAATGATCAATTATCGATTTGTCGACTAATCAGCCCGTCCCTGCTCCCCGCGCTAAGCCGCTCCCCCTTCAGAGCAACGTCACAACACAATCAGCGCTCGTCCCGTTAATGAAACTCCTGCACAAGCGTCAGGTTCGTCAAATGAAACTGAAAACGCACGGCAAACTTCTCGTAGAGGCGCAAATGCAAAGAACGGCGATTAAAAAGTGAAAAAAATCCATAGCTCACTCTTCTTTTATTTTTTTAATTACGTTTCAGCCTTTTCTTTAGATCATTTTCTCGCTCCGTACGGTGATCCAAAGCAAGAAAAATGATCCGACGAAGGCTGAACCGCAATTTAAAAATGAACAAAAGAGTGCGCTGTGCATTTCTCTCACTTTTAAATTAAAGTGTACAGTTTTGTGTCATGTTTTTGTATTTTTATGGAGATTTTTGCACGGGATTATGGGTCACGTAGGCTTGTGGGCGGAGCCTCGTACCACTAACCACGAGGAGGGTTTGAACGGGGCCCGGGAGATGCATGAATGAGTTTTTGACGAGGGAAACGGCGTCAGAACGTGGGAGAAATCTAAAAAAGAACCGTTGCATAATACACAATACCCCCTCTTTAAGGTCAGTGACGACACGGCAACAAAGGGTTAAACGAGCTCAAGTCCAAATATTAAACCTGATTTGTGATTTTTGTTTTGACAAGTTTCTCAGACTTTTTTTTAGCAAAGTTCATCTTATTTCTTTTATACTGTACAACGTTATGGCAACTTTCAAAATGGCTCCCGGTGTTTATTTTTCTCACATTACTCGACGGGTCCTCAGTGTTTGTCAGTAAAAAGCAACGGAACTCGGGTTCAGGCGTAGGATTTTTTTCTCGATTAAAACTAAAAACTAAACGTACGCCGCAAAAAAATAGGAAAAAAAAGAAAAGAAAAAAGGATCGTCTCCAAGATTTAAAGCCGCACTGTGTAATATTTCTGGAAAGAGCGCGCCCGCCTTTTCTTTTTGTCGCCACGGAGACGTTATCGCTTCGCCTGGAACATTTCGCGCTGCGGCATTAAACTTTTACGGAGTCACCGGTCAGATCTGCGGCAGGGCGAGCCCGTTCACGCCCTTAAACTGACGCATAAAAAACACACGGAAATGAATAAATACACGGGTTTAATGCCACAGCGCGGGGCATTAGTATCCACGGCGACAAGCGGGAGACGGACCCGCCACGAGAAAAGTTACGTAGTGTTGCTTTAACGCGACATGAGCTCAGAATATTGAAGTCGAGCTGAGGCGTTTGGACGGTTTGTGAGCGCAGCAGCTCCAGTGCAGCAGAGTCGTGCTCAGAGGCACAACAGCAGGAGCTGGAGCAGAACCGGGAAACTTTGGGTTAGTGGGCGTTCGAAATCACAAACCGTCGGCTCAAATCAAGGTTATTTTTCTGAATTCGTGTCACGGGAATTTTGGATATTCCTTTAAATTTGCCGCGTACGTTTCCCCCGCCGCACGTCTCGGGTTTAGTCTGGGTCCAGGTCCAGGTCCAGGTCCAGGTCCAAGTCCAGGTCCAAGTCCAGGTCCAAGTCCAGGTCCAGGTCCAGGTCTAGGGTCTCACTGCACGGCCTTCTCGCTGGAGGGGTCTAGGGTCTGGTCTCCGGTCTGGTCTCCGGTCTCGTCCTCGGTCTCTGTGGGTCTCTGTGGGTCTCGGGGCTCTCGGGGGGTCTCTGTGGGTCTCTGTGGGTCTCGGGGGGTCTCTGGTGGGTCTCTGTGGGTCTCGGGGCTCTCGGGGGGTCTCTGTGGGTCTCGGTGGGTCTCTGTGGGTCTCGGGGTCTGTGTGGGTCTCGGGGCTCTCGGGGGGTCTCTGGTGGGTCTCTGTGGGTCTCGGGGGGGTCTCTGTGGGTCTCGGGGGGTCTCTGTGGGTCTCGGGGGGTCTCTGGTGGGTCTCTGTGGGTCTCGGGGGGTCTCTGTGGGTCTCGGGGCTCTCGGGGGGTCTCTGTGGGTCTCGGGGGGTCTCTGGTGGGTCTCTGTGGGTCTCGGGGGGGTCTCTGTGGGTGTCGGGGGGTCTCTGTGGGTCTCGGGGGGTCTCTGGTGGGTCTCTGTGGGTCTCGGGGGGGGGGTCTCTGTGGGTCTCGGGGCACTCGGGGGGAAACTGTGGGTCTCGGGGCACTCGGGGGGTCTCTGTGGGTCTCGGGGGGGGTCTGTGGTGGGTCACTGTGGGTTTCGGGGGGTCTCGGGGGGGTCTCTGTGGGTTTCTGGTGGGTCTCTGTGGGTCTCTGTGGGTCTCTGGTGGGTCTCTGGTGGGTCTCTGGTGGGTCTCTGTGGGTCTCTGTGGGTCTCTGTGGGTCTCTGGTGGGTCTCTGGTGGGTCTCTGTGGGTCTCTGTGGGTCTCTGGTGGGTCTCTGTGGGTCTCTGGTGGGTCTCTGGTGGGTCTCTGTGGGTCTCTGGTGGGTCTCTGTGGGTCTCTGGTGGGTCTCTGGTGGGTCTCGGGGGTCTCGGGGTCTCGGGGGTCTCGGGGGTCTCTGGGGTCTCTGGGGGTCTCTGTGGGTCTCTCGGGGGGTCTCGGGTGGGTCTCGGGGGGGTCTCTGTGGGTCTCTGGTGGGTCTCTGGTGGGTCTCTGGTGGGTCTCTGGTGGGTCTCGGGGGGTCTCTGTGGGTCTCTGTGGGTCTCTGTGGGTCTCTCGGGGGGTCTCGGGGGTCTCTGTGGGTCTCTGTGGGTCTCTCGGGGGGTCTCGGGGGGTCTCTGTGGGTCTCTGTGGGTCTCTGTGGGTCTCTGTGGGTCTCGGGGGCTCTCGGGGGCTCTCGGGGGTCTCTGTAGGTCTCTGTGGGTCTCGGTAGGTCTCTGGTGGGTCTCTGTAGGTCTCTGGTGGGTCTCTGTGGGTCTCTGTGGGTCTCTGTGGGTCTCTGTGGGTCTCGGGGGCTCTCGGGGTCTCTGTGGGTCTCGGGGGGGTCTCGGGGGGTCTCGGGGGGTCTCGGGGGGTCTCTGTGGGTCTCTGTGGGTCTCTGGTGGGTCTCTGGTGGGTCTCTGTGGGTCTCTGTGGGTCTCTGTGGGTCTCTGTGGGTCTCGGGGGCTCTCGGGGGCTCTCGGGGGTCTCTGTAGGTCTCTGTGGGTCTCGGTAGGTCTCTGGTGGGTCTCTGTAGGTCTCTGGTGGGTCTCTGTAGGTCTCTGGTGGGTCTCTGTGGGTCTCTGTGGGTCTCTGTGGGTCTCTGGTGGGTCTCTGGTGGGTCTCTGTGGGTCTCTGTGGGTCTCTGTGGGTCTCTGTGGGTCTCGGGGGCTCTCGGGGGCTCTCGGGGGTCTCTGTAGGTCTCTGTAGGTCTCTGTAGGTCTCTGGTGGGTCTCTGTGGGTCTCTGTGGGTCTCTCGGGGGGTCTCGGGGGGTCTCGGGGGTCTCTGTAGGTCTCTGGTGGGTCTCTGTGGGTCTCTGTGGGTCTCTGTGGGTCTCTGTGGGTCTCGGGGGTCTCGGTAGTCCGGTTAGGATCCCGGTCTCACTGCACGGCCTGCTCGTTGGCGGTGCTCCCGGAGTCTTGGGGCTTCATGACGTCGGGCAGCTCTGGGGGGGTGGAGAACGACTCGATTCTGAGCGGCTCGAACGAGTCCTCTGAAAAACACAAACGCAGAAACGTGTGACCCAGTGTGTGTGACCCAGTGTGTGTGACCTAGTGTGTGTGACCTAGTGTGTGTGACCTAGTGTGTGTGACCCAGTGTGTGACCCAGTGTGTGTGACCCAGTGTGTGTGACCCAGTGTGTGTGACCTAGTGTGTGTGACCTAGTGTGTGTGACCTAGTGTGTGTGACCCAGTGTGTGACCCAGTGTGTGTGACCCAGTGTGTGACCCAGTGTGTGACCCAGTGTGTGTGACCCAGTGTGTGTGACCCAGTGTGTGACCCAGTGTGTGTGACCCAGTGTGTGACCCAGTGTGTGTGACCCAGTGTGTGACCCAGTGTGTGTGACCCAGTGTGTGTGACCCAGTGTGTGTGACCCAGTGTGTGACCCAGTGTGTGTGACCCAGTGTGTGTGACCCAGTGTGTGACCCAGTGTGTGTGACCCAGTGTGTGTGACCCAGTGTGTGTGACCCAGTGTGTGACCCAGTGTGTGTGACCCAGTGTGTGTGACCCAGTGTGTGACCCAGTGTGTGTGACCCAGTGTGTGTGACCCAGTGTGAGCTGTGGCGTTCTGTCTGAAGGCTCCACTCCATCACGTCACCGCACTCTGACCTCCCTGAAGTCGCCTCATCAAACAGGAACCTACAAAAACTGTGTCAGTCGTTTGTGCTGTAAAAAGTTCAGTTTGTGATTCTGGTTCTTCAGATATTCACAGTTTTATTTTGGTCGATGACGTCGTCCAGAACCTCAGAATGTGAAACAGCCTCAAAACAGGAAGAAAATGACAGAAAACGTTTGTATTTGGTTTGTGCCGTTTTGTGCTGTGACAGTTTCATTTGTGGGAGTTTATTTCTAAAATTCTTCATTATTATTTCTGTGGTAATTACAGGAGGTCATTTCTGCTCAGCGACGGAGACAAACTCCACAAAACTAGTGAAGAGAAACGACCTGAGGCTGAGGAAAAGTCTGCTTCAGTCTTTAGTCTTTTGCTTTTGATTCAGATTTTATAGAATAACACAGACTTTTCCTCAGCCTCAGGTCGTTTCTCTTCTCTAGTTCTGTGGAGTTTGTCTCCGTCAGCTGAGCAGAAATGACGTCCTATAATTACCACAGAAATAATAATGAAGAATTTTAGAAATAAACTCACACAAATGAAACTGTCACAGCACAAAACAGCACAAACCAAATACAAACGTTTGACATCATTTTCTTCTGTTTTGAGGCTGTTTCACATTCTGAGGTTCTGGACGACGTCATCGACCAAAATAAAACTGTGAATATCTGAAGAACCAGAATCACACAAACTGAACTTTCTGCAGCACAAACGACTGACACAGTTTTTGTAGGTTCCTGTTTGATGAGGCGACTTCATGGAGGTCGGAGTTCGGTGACGGACTTAACGTTGTGTTTCAGTCTCAGTCTGTGGAAGTCAAACTCCGGGTCCTGTTGCTCTGGTGGAAATGGAGGTGACGTCACTGGCAGCTCACTCTGGAGCCTGTGACATTCAGGACTCTAACTCTGTGTCCACTGTGAACCTGCTTTACTCCTGTACTTGAACATGTCGTGTGTGTTGAGACGCAACAGGGTCAGAGCTCCACAGCGCCTCCTCTGGCTGCTCCACTGTGTGGGAGCTCATCTAGAGACTTTCAGTGCAAATCTGACCACCACCACCTCCCTCCTCCCTCCACTCCCTCCTTCCTCCCCTCCTCTCCTCCCTCCTCTCCTCCCTCCCCTCCTCTCCTCCCTCCTCTCCTCTCCTCCCTCCTCTCCTCTCCTCCCTCCTCTCCTCCCTCCTCTCCTCCCTCCCTCCCTCACTCCCTCCTCCCTCCTCTCCTCCCCCTCTCCTCCCTCCCTCCTCCCTCCCTCCCTCCCTCTCTCCTCCCTCCCCTCCTCCCTCCTCTCCTCTCCTCCCTCCTCTCCTCCTCCCTCCTCTCCTCCCTCCTCCTCCCTCCCTCCTCCCTCCTCTCCTCCCCTCCTCCTCCTCCTCCCCTCCCTCCTCCCCCCTCCCCCTCTCCTCCCTCCCCTCCTCCCTCCTCTCCTCTCCTCCCTCCTCTCCTCCTCCCTCCTCTCCTCCCTCCTCCTCCCTCCTCCTCCTCCCTCCTCCCCCTCCCTCCTCCTCCTCCCTCCTCCCCTCCTCCCTCCTCTCCTCCCTCCTCCCTCCTCCCCTCCTCCCCCTTGCTCTCTCCTCCCTCCTCCTCCTCCCTCCTCCCTCCCCTCCTCCCTCCTTCCCTCCTCCCTCCTCGCTCCTCCTCCCTCCCCTCCTCCTCCCTCCTCCCTCCCCTCCTCCCTCCTCTCCTCCCTCCTCCCTCCTCTCCTCCCTCCTCCCTCCTCCCTCCCTCCTCCTCCCTCCTCCCTCTCTCCTCCCTCCTCCCTCCTCCCTCCCTCCTCCCTCCCTCCTCCCTCCCTCCTCTCACCTCCGCTCCTGAAGGCCAGTCCCACTGTGGCAGGAGCCTGGGGTCGAGCCGTTTGGTTTGTGAAGCCACAGTTTCCCAAAGTCTGAGAGTCGTTCAACAAAACATCGTCCTGAAACAGAGACACTTTAAACACCTTCAATACAATTTAATCCAGTGGTTCTTAACCTGGTTCCATCGAATCCCAGGGGTTCTGTGAGTCTCAGGGGTTCTGTGAGTCTCAGGGGTTCTGTGAGTCTCAGGGGTTCTGTGAGTCCCAGGCGTTCTGTGAGTCTCGGGGGTTCTGTGAGTCTCAGGGGTTCTGCGAGTCTCGGGGGTTCTGCGAGTCTCGGGGGTTCTGCGAGTCTCGGGGGTTCTGCGAGTCTCAGGGGTTCTGTGAGTCTCAGGGGTTCTGTGAGTCTCAGGGGTTCTGCGAGTCTCAGGGGTTCTGTGAGTCTCAGGGGTTCTGTGAGTCTCAGGGGTTCAGTGAGTCTCAGGGGTTCTGTGAGTCTCAGGGGTTCAGTGAGTCTCGGGGGTTCTGTGAGCCTCTGCGAGTCTCAGGGGTTCTGTGAGTCTCAGGGGTTCTGTGAGTCTCAGGGGTTCAGTGAGTCTCAGGGGTTCTGCGAGTCTCAGGGGTTCTGTGAGTCTCAGGGGTTCAGTGAGTCTCAGGGGTTCTGTGAGTCTCAGGGGTTCAGTGAGTCCCAGGGGTTCTGTGAGTCTCAGGGGTTCTGTGGGTCTCAGGGGTTCTGTGAGTCTCAGGGGTTCTGTGAGTCTCAGGGGTTCTGTGAGTCTCAGGGGTTCTGTGAGTCTCAGGGGTTCTGTGAGTCTCAGGGGTTCTGTGAGTCTCAGGGGTTCTGTGAGTCTCAGGGGTTCTGTGAGTCTCAGGGGTTCTGTGAGTCTCAGGGGTTCTGTGAGTCTCAGGGGTTCTGTGAGTCTCGGGGGTTCTGTGAGTCTCAGGGGTTCTGTGAGTCTCAGGGGTTCAGTGAGTCTCAGGGGTTCAGGGGTTCAGTGAGTCTCAGGGGTTCTGTGGGTCTCAGGGGTTCTGTGAGTCTCAGGGGTTCTATGGGTCTCAGGGGTTCTGTGAGTCTCAGGGGTTCTGTGAGTCTCAGGGGTTCTGTGGGTCTCAGGGGTTCAGACTCGTATCATTCATGAGGTCTCGTCCCGATATTGCAGGAAGTTTTGTGAGCCCAGTGGTCTGTGTCTGTGGTGATGGTGTCGTGTCATTTCTTAATATTTTCCCTTCATACAAACTATACTGAGCAAAAAAAGAAAGTGGTCGAACAAATATGTGCAGAACGGAGTCACATGTGGCACCAATAAAACATATAAACCTGTGTTTGAATTTGATAAAAACATATTTTATTTTTCCAGTTCAGAAGGTTCAGTGAATGTGCAGATGAAACTAGTGGAGTTCAGAACCTCCAACACGGTGAAGAGCCACTGGTTTAAACGCACTTCAGTTCTGTTTAAATGTTGTAATCCTGGTGCGAGACTTTCAGAGCTGCACAAACTCCAATCAAAATCAAAATCGAACAGTCAAATGTCGCCCGCAGAGGCACTTTCTTCTGTAGAAAACTCGTTTGTGTCATTTTATCAGTTCATGCTGGAGAGAGGCCTGTTCATGGCACGTTTTACTGTCAGTTCAAGAGTTCAGTCCCTGGTTCAGACCTGGTTCAGACCTGGTTGAGTCCAGGTTTAGTCCCTGTTTCAGACCTGGTTCAGACCTGGTTGAGTCCAGGTTTAGTCCCTGTTTCAGACCTGGTTTAGTCCCCGTTTCAGACCTGATTTAGACCTGGTTCAGTCCAGGTTTAGTCCCTATTTCAGTCCAGGGTTATTCCCTGTTTCAGACTTGGTTCAGTCCGGGTTCAGTCCAGGTTTAGTCCCCGTTTCAGACCTGATTCAGTCCAGGTTTAGTCCCTGTTTCAGCCCTGGTTCAGTCCCTGTTTCAGACCTGACTCAGTCCAGGTTTAGTCCCTGTTTCAGCCCCAGTTTAGTCCGGGTTTAGTCCCCGTTTCAGCCGGTCTTACCTTGTAGAGCCTCTGGTCCTCCGGCGCCCTCTTCAGGATGCCCTCCACGATGCGTTTGAGTTCGTAGACGGTGGTGGATTCTTTGGCGTCAGTGAAGATGGTCGTCTTATGACGTCGGATCATTAGAAACACATCCTGAAACACACCAGCAGGGGGCGCAGTGTCAGAGGCTTTACCACACGCCAGCAGGGGGCGCTGTGTCAGAGGGGTTACCACACACCAGCAGGGCGCGCAGTGTCAGAGGGGTTACCACACACCAGCAGGGGGCGCAGTGTCAGAGGGGTTACCACACACCAGCAGGGGCGCTGTGTCAGAGGGTTACCACACACCAGCAGGGGGCGCAGTGTCAGAGGGGTTACCACACACCAGCAGGGGGCGCTGTGTCAGAGGGGTTACCACACACCAGCAGGGGGCGCAGTGTCAGAGGGGTTACCACACACCAGCAGGGGGCGCTGTGTCAGAGGGGTTACCACACACCAGCAGGGGGCGCAGTGTCAGAGGGGTTACCACACACCAGCAGGGGGCGCAGTGTCAGAGGGGTTACCACACACCAGCAGGGGGCGCAGTGTCAGAGGGGTTACCACACACCAGCAGGGGGCGCAGTGTCAGAGGGGTTACCACACACCAGCAGGGGGCGCAGTGTCAGAGGGGTTACCACACACCAGCAGGGGGCGCAGTGTCAGAGTTACGCGTCTTCAGAAACATCGAAAATCTGATCCTAACTGATATTAAGACCAGTATCGAAACTCGATCCTCGTTTATCGCAGGTGTCGATACTAAAACAGTCCCACTGACAGAACAGAACCTGAATGTGTTTAGAGTCCACCCATGGACCTGGATTAGAGCTGGTTTAGTCCTGGTTTAGATCCGGTTTAGACCCGATTTAGACCTGGTTTAGCCCTGGTTTAGCCCTGGTTTAGCCCTGGTTTAGCCCTGGTTTAGACCTGGTTTAGTCCTGGTTTAGTCCTGGTTTAGTCCTGGTTTAGTCCTGGTTTAGACCTGGTTTAGACCTGGTTTAGTCCTGGTTTTGTCCTGGTTTAGACCTGGTTTAGACCTGGTTTAGACCTGGTTTAGCCCTGGTTTAGCCCTGGTTTAGCCCTGGTTTTGTCCTGGTTTAGACCTGGTTTAGTCCTGGTTTAGTCCTGGTTTAGACCTGGTTTAGACCTGGTTTAGCCCTGGTTTAGCTCTGGTTTAGCCCTGGTTTAGCCCTGGTTTAGCCCTGGTTTAGCCCTGGTTTAGCCCTGGTTTAGTCCTGGTTTAGACCTGGTTTAGACCTGGTTTTGTCCTGGTTTTGTCCTGGTTTTGTCCTGGTTTAGACCTGGTTTAGACCTGGTTTAGCCCTGGTTTAGCCCTGGTTTAGCCCTGGTTTTGTCCTGGTTTAGACCTGGTTTTGTCCTGGTTTTGTCCTGGTTTAGACCTGGTTTAGACCTGGTTTAGACCTGGTTTTGTCCTGGTTTAGACCTGGTTTAAACCTGGTTTAGTCCTGGTTTAGTCCTGGTTTAGACCTGGTTTAGACCTGGTTTAAACCTGGTTTAGTCCTGGTTTAGACCTGGTTTAGACCTGGTTTAGACCTGGTTTAAACCTGGTTTAGTCCTGGTTTAGTTCTGGTTTAGACCTGGTTTAGACCTGGTTTAAACCTGGTTTAAACCTGGTTTAGACCTGGTTTAGACCTGGTTTAGACCTGGTTTAGCCCTGGTTTAGACCTGGTTTAGCCCTGGTTTAGCCCTGGTTTTGTCCTGGTTTAGACCTGGTTTAGACCTGGTTTAGTCGTGGTTTAGACCTGGTTTAGACCTGGTTTAGCCCTGGTTTAGCCCTGGTTTAGCCCTGGTTTAGCCCTGGTTTTGTCCTGGTTTAGACCTGGTTTAGACCTGGTTTAGTCGTGGTTTAGTCCTGGTTTTGACCTGGTTTAGTCGTGGTTTAGTCCTGGTTTAGACCTGGTTTTGACCTGGTTTAGTCCTGGTTTTGTCCTGGTTTAGACCTGGTTTAGACCTGGTTTAGACCTGGTTTAGTCCTGGTTTAGTCCTGGACCACTGAGGGTTCACAGATATAAGGACATATGGAAATAGAAAAGACGGTTCTATCATTTAATGTTCAAATGAGACGGTTTTAGACTCTTGTTTAATATTTTTGTGATCGTCACATCAGTGATACTGATGCTGTCATGAAGCTAAAAACTCCATTTCAATACTAAGGAAAAAACTTGATACTCGATACTGATTCTGATCCCACCATGAAAATAAAACCCTGTTTCTTCAGACGATCTCCTGGGATTTTACACATTAAACGGTAGAATTTTCTTTTCTGTTCCCATGTGTCTTATATCTGTGTAACCCTCAGTGGTCCAGGACTAAACCAGGACTAAACCAGGACTAAACCAGGACTAAACCAGGACTAAACCAGGACTAAATCAGGACTAAACCAGGACTAAACCAGGACTAACCCAGGACTAAATCAGGACTAAATCAGGACTAAACCAGGTCTAAACCAGGAGTAAATCAGAACTAAACTAAACCAGGACTAAACCAGGTCTAAACCAGGAGTAAATCAGGACTAAACCAGGTCTAAACCAGGAGTAAATCAGAACTAAACCAGGACTAAACCAGGACTAAATCAGGTCTAAACCAGGAGTAAATCAGAACTAAACCAGGACTAAACCAGGTCTAAACCAGGACTAAACCAGGACTAAACCAGGACTAACCCAGGACTAACCCAGGACTAACCCAGGACTAAACCAGGTCTAAACCAGGTCTAAACCAGGACTAAACCAGGACTAAACCAGGACTAAACCAGGACTAACCCAGGACTAACCCAGGACTAACCCAGGACTAAACCAGGTCTAAACCAGGACTAAACCAGGAGTAAATCAGAACTAAACCAGGACTAAACCAGGACTAAACCAGGAGTAAATCAGAACTAAACCAGGACTAAACCAGGTCTAAACCAGGATTAAACCAGGTCTGCCCATATGCCTGTTCATTTGCCACTTCACTGCGGTCACAGACAAATGGGCAGTTCTGGTAAAACATTTTGGAAGGGACGCTGAACAAGTTCCGCTTCTGCTTCTAAAACTGCTCCAAAAACAACTCTCAAATTCAACTATTTTAAAACGTCCAAAATCACAGAAAAACTCTTCTCTATTTATTCTTCAGTTTCAGACGGTCTTAAAACTTAAAGTGTAACTCCGGCACGTAGCACAAAGCTAAAGTCCGTCACTAGAGGAGGTGAATTCTGTCAGGAGCCAAAAAACGGCACAGATCAGTGTTTCCTCAGTGGAGATCTCACTGTGTGTGAGTCTGTCAAGGCAACAAACTAGTGTAGTGATGGGGGCAAGTTCTGAACTAGTGTAGTGATGGGGGCAAGTTCTGAACTAGTGCAGTGATGGGGGCAAGTTCTGAACTAGTGTAGTGATGGGGCAAGTTCTGAACTAGTGTAGTGATGGGGGCAAGTTCTGAACTAGTGTAGTGATGGGGGCAAGTTCTGAACTAGTGTAGTGATGGGGCAAGTTCTGAACTAGTGTAGTGATGGGGGCAAGTTCTGAACTAGTGTAGTGATGGGGGCAAGTTCTGAACTAGTGTAGTGATGGGGGCAAGTTCTGAACTAGTGCAGTGATGGGGCAAGTTCTGAACTAGTGTAGTGATGGGGGCAAGTTCTGAACTAGTGTAGTGATGGGGGCAAGTTCTGAACTAGTGTAGTGATGGGGCAAGTTCTGAACTAGTGTAGTGATGGGGCAAGTTCTGAACTAGTGCAGTGATGGGGGCAAGTTCTGAACTAGTGTAGTGATGGGGGCAAGTTCTGAACTAGTGTAGTGATGGGGGCAAGTTCTGAACTAGTGTAGTGATGGGGGCAAGTTCTGAACTTCCACGTAAAACACCAATTTGCTTCAGACTGAAGAAGCTTAACTCCACTTTAACCCATCTGACAACAGCCACGAGTCTAACAAACCAAACGCTCTGCCTGGTTCACTCATTAGTGTCTGGAAACGTTACAAAACATCTTTGTGTTGTCACTATAAAGTATCAGTTCCATGAAATCTCACAAACACTGAACCTGATTATCTTGATTGTTGTGTTATTGTTATCGGTGCAATAATTATCGACAAAGTTTGACCACATGTCCAACCATATCAAACATCTGGTCCCACTTTTACCATCATTTCTGGTCGCGTTTGAGGAAAGTGTTTGTAAAGCATCCGGGAACTTTGAAATGTTCAGTTTAAACTTGTCTGAGCTGTGGGTTTATCATTTTAACACTTAACACATTCACGTTTGCTCTTTAAAAACAGCAGTTCCCAAACATTTTTACACCACCGACCAGTTTAACGTGTGACAGATAAATATGACCCCATAAAATGACACGACCAACAGAAAAATGGCAGTATTTTGTAAATATACCGTAGTAATAAACGTTTCCAAAGACGTCTGTTTTTTACTCATTTTGCAGCTTTTGGGTTTGTGCAGTGGGACTGTACGTCAAGAGTGAGTCGCAAACGGATGGAATGGAGAGAATTTGGTCATTTTTCAAAATAAAACATTGTTCAGACTCGGATAATAAATAAAATGGAAATAATGTGAGTTCTTTATTCTTTCTGTGTGGCAACCTACAGACCTGCGGTTTTAAAGGGGCCAGATTACGCCGTTTTCTGATCTGTTCTAATGTTGTCGTCACAAACAGACCTTAAGTTGTGTTTTGTTTCATTCACATGTTTAACACACAAACCTGCACACTCTGTTCCACTTTGTGATGTCATGTGGTAATACAGAATATCCCCAGGTTTGACTACCCAAATTTAAGACTTTTTTAAGACCAACATCGCAGCCGTTATGCGGCCGAAAAACCCAGATCCTGTTCTAATAACAACCATTACTCACTGCTGTAAGTAACAAAAATACTTTTGATTATAAATTCTCATTCAGGACTCATTTATAGTCGTATGCTTTGCTTGTAAAATGGCCAAAAAATTATTTATAACATTCTAAAAAGAGAAACTAAGCTTTCACATTGTCTCACGCTGCACTGCAGCCCAGTGAGTTTACATAAAAATAGGCTCATGAAATTTGAGACCTTTATGAAAAAAACAAGACTTGAACAACATAATTTAAGACTTTTTAAGGCCTTAATTTAGGAACATGAAAATAAGACCTTTTTAAGACTTTTAAGACCCTGCGGCGCCCCTGTAATACACCTGGATCATTTCAGTCACCTGGATCATTTCAGTCCTGGAGTCGCCGATCTCGACTGAACTAAAGATAAATGACATCACAAGGTGGAACAGAGCATTTAGACTCGGGAGATGTAGACAGACTCATAATAAAAAGTTACTCAAACATGTGTGAATGAAACAAAACACAATTCCAGCTCTGTTTGTGAGGAGGAACACCATTATAACACAGTGGATTTGGATTTATAACGTGACTTAAAGCTCACAGGCTCAGTTCTGTGCGATAAAGGAGCTTTCATCGTCCCGTGTTTCGCTCATACTCGTGTTTTCCGTGCTTTTCTTCCACGCTGGGCCGTTTCTCGCCCCTCTGCTCTGCCCTGTGCCCGGGCTGCTGCAGTGGGCTTTAAACATATTGCGACAGCTGCAGCTAAACACCACAGAGCTTTAGCCACGTTTAGCGGCTAACCTACATTTACACACGTTTGCGACATCAAACTACAACAACACCACTTTGGACACACGTACCCGGGCTCTAGCTACGATTCAGATTCATATATTTAGGTGTAAGACAGTTTTATTCCCTGTTCTGGCCATGATGACACCGTTAGCCGCTGCTACAAAACAACTTAGCTTAGCTCGTTAGCTCGCCACCGCTAACATAATAAAAAACAAAAAAATTACCGCAGTGATTCCGTTTATCCGCTATATTATGCAACTGTTCAAACATTTATCAGCGAAATGTCGTCTTGTTTTTGTGCTGGACACCTGCGTTTAGAGAGTCGCTCACAGTTATCACCGGTATCGAGTCGCGCTAGCCCGATTAGCCAGCGTTAGCCAAACAAAGACTTGTGGCTGAAATGTGGGTTTTACGGTTAAAGTTGGTCGATTTGGGCGTCGTGTGCGCAGATGTGCGTGTGTCCGAGTGCCCCGGGGCAGGAGACGCCGCGGTCTGGGGTAAAAGGGGCAGAAATGGCGTGTTTTTTGAAGCCGTACTCACCATGATCGTGGTTTGTGTTGGAAAAAAGCGACAGAAGCTAAAGCAGCACAGGCGCAGTGCACAGGGCGAGCGCGGGGGGGCGCTGTTTACACGAGCAAAGGACCCGTATGTATCTGGAGTTGGGATTTAACAAAATAAAAATAAAAATAAAAATAAAAATAAAAATAAAAATAAAAATAAAAATAAAAATAAAAATAAAAATAAAAATAAAAATAAAAATAAAAATAAAAATAAAAATAAAAATAAAAATAAAATGTATCTCAGCTACACTACAGCCCCTTTGAAATACTGTAAATAAAAACATTGTAAATTCCAGAGTGGAGGCAGCTGGAGGCAAAAGTGAAGTGGAACGTGATGCGACTTTCATGGGAAAACCAGGATTAATTTCAGAATATCACAAATGATGAAAAATCAAGGACAATTTGGAAAATGAAAACCGCTCAGACACATGTGAGCGAGATCAGGGCCCCGTTTAAAAACACTTACAATTGTGTTTTGAATTATTTGTTTATTTGACAAGAGTTTATGATCGACACTAAGCATTTTTATAAAGGCAAAATCCACATTTTGAGGTTTTACTGGACAAATCTGTACAGAAATGTTGACCCCACGGCAGGTTTTCATTTAATCTACAAATATATTACACATTTTATCATAAATTGTACTTTTTGTGAAGCCCAAATCCTATTTTAAGGTTAGAAAACTGTATTTTTACATCTTTCTTAACAGAGAAGCAAAGTAAATAAGATTTGTACCTTGAAAATTCAAAATTGTTGCTTATTTTCTGTTCTAATGTCACAAAACTATCAGCATTAAGGTCTGCTCCTCAGTTAAATTGTAAATATATTCTGTTAGCTTCATTTTGCCTCCAGTCCAGAATTTTGAACATTTACATGACATGAGATTTGACTGATTTGACATGAGAGGGTCTATAATAATAATCAGTCTCGTTCCTCCCCTCACCTGTGGTCCTGACTCTGGGGAACGACCAAAAGGATCAGATCCAGATACAAGCAAAGAAATGAGTTTCCTCTGCAGAGTGGCCGGGCGCTCACTTAGAGAGAGGGGGAGGAGCTCGGAGTAGAGCCGATGCTCCTCCACATGGAGCAGCTGAGGGGAGGAGCATCTGTTCCCTCAGGAGGTGTTCATGTCCCACCGGGAGGAGGCCCCGGGGAAGACCCAGGACCCACTGGAGGGACGAAGCCTCTGGGCCTGGGAACGACTCAGGGTCCAGGAGGAGCTGGAGGAAGTGTCTGGGGTGAAGGAAGTCTGGGAGTCGCTGCTTAGACTGATGCCCCCATGACCCAGCCCCGGATAAGAGGAAGAACATGGATGGATGGATTAAAAGCTCACAGGAGTCAGTTTTGCTTTCACTCTGCAGCTCTAAGAGAAACATTTTTCCATTTGACTGTAGATTCCAAACATCCTGAGCGCTCGGCGCCCCCTGCCCCCGACACATCGACACTGCAGCTGCCTCAGGTCACAGAGGGGGTCAGAGTGTGACCGGAGCGAGGGGCGCAGAGGGGACGACAGCAGAGCCAGGGGCAAACCTGGGAGGATTAGGGCCGGGTTCAGGTTTAAAGCTCAGTGGTGGAAGTGGCAGCGTCTGTGCCTCTCTGCTCCTTCAGACGTACGAAGTGTCTTGCCCAAGGACGGGGCAGTGAGCAAACCAACGTCAGCACAGATGATTTCCTCCTTCCATAACTACTCGGTCAGTGGCAGAGTGGTTGTGCTTCTTGCATCAGGAGGTTGTGGGTTCAAATCCTGCACTTTACACTTTATAGTTTTGCTTAAATCATCTCTACAGTTCAAACTTTCACTGGAATAAAGGATCTTTGTATTTCCAGAGACTCCTGAACATTTGTTGCATGTTTTCTGCATAGGTGGGATTCTCTGAGATGTGCTAAGGGCAATGCATCATGGGAGGCCTGTCATCGGGCCTGACAAATGCTCATTTACTCAGAAAACCTGGAGCCACTGCAGTCGGTGTGTTAGCGCTGTAACCCTCACCGCCGCTCAGCCAAAGAGCAGCAGCTTCCTCTGAAAACTGTTCATCCATCACCACTGTGACTCTGCAGGGCTCATACTCAAATACTATTAAATACTGCAGTAAGTACAATACTGCAGATTTATGTGTGGCTGTACGGAGCCTCTACGGGGCCGTGTAGTAGCAAAATTCATTTGAACACGTTCTTGAACATATTTACTGTTATAATTAACTGGCCCAGCTTCAGTCAGTTTTCCATTGAAACTGGCCTTTCCCAGGTCCAGTCCTCCCCTCATTATTTATGTCAGGGCCTTGTACTTCCCTGTGGATCTGCCTGTAGAAAAGCTCCCTCTTCTCTCCTTCTGCTGATCTACTCTCTTCTGTCTCTGCTCTTTCTCTTGAAGGAGAATAAAACCCAAAAAGACAGTTATTTGACTCAAGATCTTTATTTCGTTCTCACCTAAATATTTCCACAACAGCCGCTAATACTCAAATACTATTAAATACTACAGTAAGTACAATATATACTGCAGATTTCTGTGTGACTGTACAGACCCGCTCAGATATACTACAGTAAATACAATATATACTGCTATTGTGTTCAAGCACTGTGTATATACAGTATGTTTATGTGTGACTCTGGGCCCAGCTCAGAGTCAAATACCACAAACTCCAGTTTACTGCATAAACAGTAACTAAATACTAATACCTCTTCACCACTGAGCGAAAAGAGCCAAATGTTTGGATTTTTCTCTAAAGAGAACAGACAAAGCTCTGTGTCTGTGTCTGTGTCTGTGAGCCGCTCTGTCTGTCCACACTAAAGAAGGGCCTGGTCCTGGCTTTGGTCCTGGTTCTGGTCTTGGCTCTGGTCCTGGTCCAGGTCCAGGTCCTGGTCCTGGCTCTGGTCCTGGTCCTGGCTCTGGTCCTGGTCTTGGCTCTGGTCCTGGTCCAGGTCCTGGTCCTGGCTCTGGTCCTGGTCTGGTCCTGGTCCTGGCTTTGGTCCTGGTCATGTCTGTGGGATGTGGCGTCTCCTGATTTAGGGCCTGGGGTTTATGTTCCTAAAGCGGTCGGGGTTAGAAGGGTTTAGCCTCTCGTTCTCAGCCCGTAAATCCCGACTGTGGCACATAAACACAGGCGACAGGTGCCACCGACAGGTGCCGCTGACAGGTGCCACCGGGCGGCGTTACGTAACAGAGGCCTGACCGCGACGCTGCGTGACATCCAAGTATAAAAAATAAAGAATATTTATGCTGAAGGGAACAGACTAAGATCTTAAATTCAGACGCGTTTGTGTCACGGAGGCTGAGCCGTAACGAGCCGTAACCAGAGCCGCAGTTTCGGCTCCTGCAGCTCCACATTCCGCACGACACACGGACCAACAGCTTATGTCACACGTGACCTTTGCTCCGCACAACTGCACAAACACACTCTGATATCTGGATATAAATGGACACGGCGAGAGCGCGTCCAAACAGGAAGTGAGCATGTGCGCGTTCTGGCTCCAGTTCACTCTCGGTAACTGCGGCTGTCACACTGCAGCATCGCGGCTCCTGATTGGCTCTTTGGTTTGGCCTCGCGTGTGATTTCAGACGGGGCATCCGGCTTTCACAAGGGTCACATTTTTGGGGATTTGTCTCTATTTTCACAACATAAACTCTGTTTATGTTTTTAAATCCTCATAGCAGCCGCCCACAGCGTTCAGCTCCAGTCAAATGAAGCTCACTGATGCCGGCGGTTACAGGGCTGAATTTGGAGCCAGGCTCAACGTCTGAATAGGATTTTTTGACAAAATAGTGAAAAAAACAAACAGGATCCTGTGTCGCGGGTTCATATGAACATTTTAAGAGCCAGAGTCAGACGGAGCCGGATGAGCCGCATGTGAACTTCCTGTCTGGAAAGTGGTGTCTAGCGCGTTAGCGATGCCCATTTGTCTGCGACTCACAGGAACAGCTGGACCTTTCCATTTTTTATTTCAATTCTTTAGGTTTTTCATTTGAAGAATGATCAATAAACTTTTTGAATTTTGAACTTTATATCACAGTCTATGGTTTATCTCCAGATGTATTATGCTGGCCTCCATGAGCTTTATTTGACTGGAGCTGAGCGCTGTGGGCGGAGCCTCCGACACTGCTATAGAGTCTGTCACAGACACTCAGCCTCTGTTACAGACACTTTTGTCCTTGTTTTTTAGGTTTGATGGGGGAAACTGGAGGAAACCCTCCCAGACACAGGGAGAACGTGCAAACTCCACACAGAAAGGCCTGGGCGACCCGGGGATTGAACCCGGAACCTTCCTGCAGGGAAAGGCCTGGGCTGCAGCGGCACAGTGACTGACACCGAGACTGAAAGAGAAAAAAACGTGAAAGAAAAGAGACAGAAAAGACACAATTACAACAACAAACACTGAGATTCTCACCGGACGTCTGTTTTTGGCGAAATATAATATATAATATATAATATATAATATATAATATATAATATATAATATATAATATATAATATATAATATAATAAAATAAAGGTAATTTACAGCTGAATTTTTACCTTACAAATTACAAACATGGCACATTCGCAAGAGATAAAGATCTCAGAATCAGAATCAGAATCAGAATCAGAATCAGAATCAGAATCAGAAAGGTTTTATTGCCGTATGAGTGAACAACATTAGGAAATAGTTGCGGCACTTGGAGCAAACATAAGACAAACACTGCCAACCACGCAATAAACTAAATAAAATAAAGTAGAAAACAATAAACTCTATAAAGTAACACAAAAAAGACAAAATGACAAGAATATAACAGACGTCCTCCACAGTTCTTACAAATCACCAAAACTGATCCTGTGTGAATTGGGCTTTTGCCACTTCCATTACTGTTGTTGCTACAGGAAAAGTCGACAGAGCAAATCCTTGGCCTTTAAATCAGAAATGTTTTGACAAAAGCTTTTGACAACAGCCTCCAGTCAAGTGAAGCTCACTGAGGTCAGCAGTTATACGAGCAAATCTGGAGCTGAGTTCCATATTTGGAATTTTGACAGTGAGAATCAAAGTATCCAAAGAGCCAATCAAGCACGAGGTTTGTTAACGTTTGTTCTTCTTCAGAATAATCCCGGTGGTTGGAGCTCGTTGGCTCGTCCTTCGATCCGGCTCCTCCAGTCGTCTCTTCGGACTTTCCTCCACTGCTCTTTAGATTTTTTTTCATTTTTAAAATTTATTTATTTTGTCATTTATTTTTCACTTTGTTATTAAATTTTTTCCTTTAATTTTTTTCTTTTGTAATTTTTTTCTTACATTTTTCTTTCATTTTTCAATTTTAATTTTTTTAATTTAATTTTTACTTTTTTCATTTGTCTCTCATTTTTCTTTCATTTTGTCATTTTTACCAATTTTTTCATTTTATTTTTTTCCCAATTATTTCATTTCATTTTTTCTTTAATTTTTTTCAAATTTTTCATTTTATTTTCATTCTTTTTTCAATTTTTGAATTAAATTTTTAAAATTTGTCTTTTAAAAAATAATTTGATCATTTCATTTTCACTTTTTCATTTCATTTTTTTCTAATTTTTCCATTTTATCTTCTTTTTTCATTTTTTTATTTCATTTTTCTTTAATTTTTTCATTTGTCTTTGGTTTTCTTTCATTTTCTCGTCTTTCATTGTTCATTTACTGTGGATTTGTGAGCGGGATGTGGGAGTGGGCTGAGGTGTGGCAGCCTCACACTCAGTTTGTCTTCTTCCTCCTTCTCCGACACTCTTCCCTTCTCCTCCTCAGCTCACAGACGGAAAGCGTGAGTTGAGAATTCTCCAGCTGCTGCTTCATTATCATCGGAACCACTGCGGGAAAAGTTTGGATCGTGTTTGTGTCGGCGGCGAAACGACAAACCGAGATGACAGAAAAGAGCAGCTGAAGTGTGGGTTTTCTTTAACTTCTTAGGTTCTTTTTTAAGACAATGTGGTCAAGTGTTTTCACCTTGTTGACATGTTTCGGCTGCTGCTGCATCTTCAGGACTGTCACCGGTGTTGGTGGTGACGTGTCGCATATCAGCGGTTGTCACTTCCTGTAGATGTGGTCAGCTGTTGTCACTTCCTGTAGGAGTGGTCGGCTGTTGTTACTTCCTGTAGACGTGGTCAGCTGTTGTTACTTCCTGTAGACGTGGTCAGCTATTGTCACTTCCTGTAGGAGTGGTCGGCTGTTGTTACTTCCTGTAGACGTGGTCAGCTATTGTCACTTCCTGTAGGAGTGGTCGGCTGTTGTTACTTCTTGTAGTCGTGGTCAGCTGTTGTCACTTCCTGTAGGAGTGGTCGGCTGTTGTCACTTCCTGTAGACGTGGTCAGCTATTGTCACTTCCTGTAGGCGTGGTCAGCTGTTGTCACTTCCTGTAGGAGTGGTCGGCTGTTGTTACTTCCTGTAGACGTGGTCAGCTATTGTCACTTCCTGTAGGAGTGGTCGGCTGTTGTTACTTCCTGTAGACGTGGTCAGCTGTTGTTACTTCCTGTAGGCGTGGTCAGCTGTTGTCACTTCCTGTAGGAGTGGTCGGCTGTTGTTACTTCCTGTAGACGTGGTCAGCTATTGTCACTTCCTGTAGGAGTGGTCGGCTGTTGTTACTTCCTGTAGACGTGGTCAGCTGTTGTTACTTCCTGTAGGCGTGGTCAGCTGTTGTCACTTCCTGTAGGAGTGGTCGGCTGTTGTCACTTCCTGTAGACGTGGTCGGCTGTTGTCACTTCCTGTAGACGTGGTCAGCTATTGTCACTTCCTGTAGGCGTGGTCAGCTGTTGTCACTTCCTGTAGGCGTGGTCAGCTGTTGTCACTTCCTGTAGGCGTGGTCAGCTATTGTCACTTCCTGTAGGCGTGGTCAGCTGTTGTCACTTCCTGTAGGCGTGGTCAGCTGTTGTCACTTCCTGTAGGAGTGGTCGGCTGTTGTTACTTCCTGTAGGCGTGGTCAGCTGTTGTCACTTCCTGTAGGCGTGGTCAGCTGTTGTCACTTCCTGTAGGAGTGGTCGGCTGTTGTTACTTCCTGTAGACGTGGTCAGCTATTGTCACTTCCTGTAGGCGTGGTCAGCTGTTGTCACTTCCTGTAGGCGTGGTCAGCTGTTGTCACTTCCTGTAGGTGTGGTCAGCTATTGTCACTTCCTGTAGGCGTGGTCAGCTGTTGTCACTTCCTGTAGGCGTGGTCAGCTGTTGTCACTTCCTGTAGGAGTGGTCGGCTGTTGTTACTTCCTGTAGACGTGGTCAGCTATTGTCACTTCCTGTAGGCGTGGTCAGCTGTTGTCACTTCCTGTAGGCGTGGTCAGCTGTTGTCACTTCCTGTAGGCGTGGTCAGCTATTGTCACTTCCTGTAGGCGTGGTCAGCTGTTGTCACTTCCTGTAGGCGTGGTCAGCTGTTGTCACTTCCTGTAGTCGTTTCCTGATCTCTCCGTCCTCCCTGATCCGGCGTTTGAACTTGTTGTTGACTCGAGCCCCGTCCCGATCCAGAATGTGGTCACTGCTTTTACAGTCGTGTGATATGGCGGATTTTAGGTTTTCCTGTTCTGCTTGGTCTCTTTGTGTTCTGGTGAGTCTCGCTGCTGTTTCTTTTTCACATTCTTTTTGGTGTTTCTTTTTTCGGATGTGAAATGCCCGGCCTGTTTCTCCTATGTAAGATTTATTGCAGGATTTGCACTGGATTTCGTGGATGGCGTTGCCTTTTTGTTCTGGTGGTATTTTGTCTTTGGGGTGTACTGACTGTTGGCAGAGTTTTGTGTTGTGTTGGTGGTGACAGTTCTGAAGATGCAGCAGCAGAAACATGTCAACAAGGCAAATACACTTGACTACACTGTCTTAAAAAAGAACCTAAGAAGTTAAAGCACTAAGAAGACAACATGAATATTTTTGGTGTGTTTTCTTCCCAAAGATGGAAATACATTTGTGTCGCTGTCCAATCAGAACCTTCCCCAGACACTGAGAACAATTACATAAAGGCGATTTAACCTGTTGCCATGGAAACCTCTATTATTATTTCCATGGAGGAGAGTTTAATTCAGAACTATTTAATCCAGAACAGTTCATTCAGAGTTTAAAAACATCCTGTAAACGTGGTCACTGTGGGTGAAGTGTCTTGCCTAAGGACACAGGAACAGTCTTGTTCCCTGTGGCTGTGGGCCCGGCGTCTCCAGGCTCGGTTTGGCAAAGGTGATGAGTTTATCAGCACTTTTCACACATTTCAGACCAACTACTGGCATGCTAACCTCGCACTTCCTGATGATGTGAGAATAAACCGAGGAGGGAGGGGATGAAGAGGGGAGGATGAGGAGGATGTGTGTGTGTGTGTGTGTTGGTGTGAGTGTGTGTGTGTGGAGTGAGTGTGTGTGTTGGTGTGAGTGAGTGTGTGTTGGTGTGAGTGTGTGAGGTGAGGAGCATTTGTCTCCGGGCCCCGGGGCCCCTGACACTTTGAGATGGACATAACTTCACACGAGAAACACTCGACTCAGACACGACTCAGACTCTGACCTGCTGCAGCTGCTGCGTCGCTCAGACACCGACAAAACAAACACACACAGAACAGACACACAGAACACACACAACACACACACACACACACACACAACATACACACACACATACACAACATACACACACACATACACAACATACACACACACATACACAACATACACACACACAACACACACACAACATACACACAACATACACACACACAACATACACACAACATACACACAACACACACACACAACATACACACAACATACACACAACACACACACACAACATACACACAACATACACACACACAACACACACACAACACACACACACACAACATACACAAAGACACACACATACACACACACTAATGTGGGTGAAGTGTCTTGCCTAAGGACACAATGACAGGGCGCCTCCTGTGGCTCGTGCCCTGGTCCTGCCGAGCTCCTGACGTCTGACAGGAGCTACAGCATTTATCTGCTCTCTGTGCAGATTAAACCTGATGCCCTGCAGACAGTTCTGTGCAGATTAAACCTGATGCCCTGCAGTCAGAGCAGCTCAGTCTGAGCCGTGGTCGTTCCCAGGAGTTGGTGACATCACAATGTGCTCTGACTTCTCCAGGTGTGTCTGCACCTGTCTGCAGGGGCGGAGTCAATCACACAGCTCCTCCCACCTCGTGACATCAGCAGGTGACCAATCACACAGCTCCTCCCACCTCATGACATCAGCAGGTGACCAATCACACAGCTCCTCCCACCTCATGACATCAGCAGGTGAGCTCGTGTCTGTAAATGCCCTTAGCTCCTGTTAGCGTGCGCGGCTACATTAGCCTCGGTGTATATTTGACGAGGCTGGAGCGTGTGGAGCGTGTGGAGCGTGTGGAGGCTCTGTGACCACAGAGGTCGACCTGCCCACAGTTTAAGCCGCTGTGACAGGTGCAGGTGCGGCCCTGTCAGATGTGTGCTGCTAAACGACTCATTAAAATGCCTCTGTTAAAAACAGACGGAGGATTAGTGTGACACGCACATGTTATTGTGACAGCCGCTCCCCTGGAGACAGAGCTCAGGCTAGAGCCGCTGCTCCTGCGTGAGAGCTGTTCTGGAGAGAAGCGTCGGCACGCTCTTATTCTGTGTTTATCATTTATCTTTTATTATATTTTGGCCAAAACATCTTTTGTGTTTTCTGTTCACTGTAGAACAAAATGAAACTGATTCTGAAACATGAATCACCTGAAGAGGAGAGGAGGCGTCTGGGGAGGGGGAGGCCCTGGAGGAGGCGTCTGGGGAGGGGGAGGCCCTGGAGGAGGCGTCTGGGGAGGGGGAGGCCCTGGAGGAGGCGTCTGGGGAGGGGGAGGCCCTGGAGGAGGCGTCTGGGGAGGGGGAGGCCCTGGAGGAGGCGTCTGGGGAGGGGGAGGCCCTGGAGGAGGCGTCTGGGGAGAGGGAGGCCCTGGAGGAGGCGTCTGGGGAGAGGGAGGCCCTGGAGGAGGCGTCTGGGGAGAGGGAGGCCCTGGAGGAGGCGTCTGGGGAGAGGGAGTGGTTATGATGAATGGGTTTCTTAAACGTTCTCTCATGTTCTAACGTCAGAAACACCTGCATGTTTGAGTCATCTAGAGATCTCTCCTGTCTGTGCCTGTGTCTTTAACATGGCCGCCTCCTGGACAGCGCCCCCTGGACAGCGCCCCCTGGACAGCGCCCCCTGGACAGCGTCCCCTGGACCGCGCCCCCTGGACAGCGCCCCCTGGACAGCGCCCCCTGGACAGCGCCCCCTGGACTGCGCCCCCTGGACAGCGCCCTGATAGCGCCCTGGACTGGACAGCGCCCCCTGGACATCGCCCCCTGGACAGCGCCCCCTGGACCCCCCTGGACAGCGCCCCCTGGACCGCGCCCCCTGGACCGCGCCCCCTGGACAGCGCCCCCTGGACCCCCCTGGACAGCGCCCCCTGGACAGCGCCCCCTGGACAGCGCCCCCTGGACCGCGCCCCCTGGACAGCGTCCCCTGGACCGCGCCCCCTGGACAGCGCCCCCTGGACCGCGCCCCCTGGACAGCGCCCCCTGGAGTCTCTGGCTCTTTTTAAAAAGTATTTTCGGTCCCGTTTTATGTTTTTGTTTGTGATCTGCAAAACCAGAAGAAAAGTGCAAAGTGCAGTGTCTCCAGAGGCTCTGCACTCATCTTTAGAGCTTCATGATGTAATGTTGTTTATGTTCACGTGCACATGCTCCGGCCATGTGGCTCTTCCCTCCTCCCTCCTCCCTCCCTCCTCCCTCCTCCCTCCCTCCTCCCTCCTCCCTCCTCTCCTCCTCCCTCCTCTCCTCCCTCCTCCCTCCTCCTCTCTCCCTCCTCCCTCCTCCCTCCCTCCTCCCTCCTCCCTCCCTCCTCCTCTCTCTCGCTCCGTCCTCTCACACTGCAGAAAACTTCAGCCAAAACGTAAAATCTAAACACTTAAATTGTTCAGAAAATGACTTAAAAGTAGAAAAATGACCTGTTCCTGCAGCGAGATCATTTTACTGGACAAGTTCTCCTCAAATAAACTCCCTCTGGACGAGAAGGAAGCGTCTCAGAACGAGTGAGGAGAGAAGAAATCTGAAAACAACATGAAGAACCTGACAGACGCTTGAAAATCTGCCACACTACAAAAAAAAAGGATTTTCTATCATAGTTAAACTGACTTGAATTAAGCAGATTCATCTTAAAAGACCAATTTTACCATTTTTTTACTTAATAAGATTAGATTTTTTTTACTTGTTTCAAGATATTCATCCTGATTTCTCTTATCTCGATATTACAACTTATTCTCAGCACTTTTTATATTAACTCAGTCCAGGTTAAGCCTCTTTAACTTCCTCCTCAAACCAATAAGGGGAAAAATCTGTCCATAAATACTTGAAACTTGTGTTTTCTGCTTAGAACAAGATTCGTATTTCGTCTTGTTTTAAGAAAATTTGGTAAGTGGAAATTTCTTACTGCACTGGCAGAAAATTTCACTTAAAATAGGAAATTTTTACCTCAAAACAGGTTAAAAAAATCTCTTTTTGGCAGTGCAGGTCACAGATATTTGCAGCCTCACCGTCTCTTTTGGGGCTCATGGAGTCAATGAAACTGCCCCCTCCACCCTCCTCTCCTCCACCCTCCTCTCCTCCACCCTCCCTCCTCCACCCTCCCTCCTCTCCTCCACCCTCCCTCCTCTCCTCCACCCTCCCTCCCTCCTCTCCTCCTTCCTCTCCTCTCCTCCACCCTCCCTCCTCTCCTCCCTCCTCTCCTCCACCCTCCCTCCTCTCCTCCCTCCCTCCTCTCCTCCTTCCTCTCCTCCTCTCCTCCCTCCTCCGCCCTCCCTCCTCTCCTCCACCCTCCCTTCTCTCCTCCCTCCTCTCCTCCGCCCTCCCTCCTTCTCCTTCGTGCTGTGGAGTTGATAAAAGCAGGTGCAGCGGCTCAGACCCTCAGAGCCTCAGCAGATCCACACTTGACGCAGCCGCTGCCTGCAGACCCAGCAAACCCAGCAGATCCAGCAGAGCCGACAGAGCCGACAGATCCAGCAGAGCCGACAGAGCCGACAGAGCCATGCCCGTGCCCAAGAAACCCGGTACCCGCTCTTCTTTCCTCTTCTTTCCTTTTCTTTCCTCTTCTTTCCTCTTCTTTCCTCTTCTTTCCTCTTCTTTCCTCTTCTTTCCTCTTCTTTCCTCTTCTTTCCTCTTCTTTCCTTTTCTTTCCTCTTCTTTCCTCTTCTTTCCTCTTCTTTCCTCTCACGCTCGTTCTGTTTAGTTTAGATTTCAGTTTCATCGGTTTGGGTCAGACTACACTGCAAAAAAGGCCTATCAAATAATAAGAAAAAAATACAAATTTTGAGGTAAAAATGGCCTATTTTAAGTGAAATTTTCTGCCAGTGCAGTAAGAAATTTCCACTTACCAAGTTTTCTTAAAACAAGATGAAATATGAATCTTGTTCTAAGCAGAAAACACAAGTTTAAAGTATTTATGGGAAGATTTTTCCCCTTATTGGTTTGAGGAGGAAGTTAAAGAGGCTTAACCTGGACTGAGTTCATATAAAAAGTGCTTAGAATAAGTTGTAATATCGAGATAAGAGAAATCAGGATGAATATCTTGACACAAGTAAAAAAAAACTCATCTTATTAAGTAAAAACATCTTAAAATTGGTCTTTTAAGATGAATCTGCTTAATTCAAGTCAGTTTAACTATGTTAGAAAATCCTTTTTTGGAGTGTATCTATTATCTATTTCTTTCTGTCCGTTTCTCAGCGTCGTGTCTTTAGTGGAGAAAAGCCCGAGCACCGTCCGGGCTGTTCTCGTGGGAAAATATGTGAAAGAATTGAAGTTAATCGTTTTGAATGAATCCAAAAGTGCGTCGGGAAAACTCTTTTACAAACAAAACCGAAACGTCCCGAATGTGTCACCGTTTGGGGCCGTGTGCAAAGGCAACGCTGTACTCGTCCTGGTTTATTTATGGATCCTCGTCCGTAGAATACAGAGTTATTCTGAAACCGTGGCTTCAGTTTCCTGTTTTTGTTGTTTTAATGGTGAATCGCTGTGGTAACGGTCTGATCGCGGTGTGGTTCTGCAGATGTGGTAACGGTCTGGTCGCGGTGTGGTTCTGCAGATGTGGTAACGGTCTGATCGCGGTGTGGTTCTGCACATGTGGTAACGGTCTGATCGCGGTGTGGTTCTGCAGATGTGGTAACGGTCTGATCGCGGTGTGGTTCTGCAGATGTGGTAACGGTCTGATCGCGGTGTGGTTCTGCAGATGTGGTAACGGTCTGATCGCGGTGCGGTTCTGCAGATGTGGTAACGGTCTGATCGCGGTGCGGTTCTGCAGATGTGGTAACGGTCTGATCGCGGTGCGGTTCTGCAGATGTGGTAACGGTCTGATCGCGGTGTGGTTCTGCAGATGTGGTAACGGTCTGATCGCGGTGCGGTTCTGCAGATGTGGTAACGGTCTGGTCGCGGTGCGGTTCTGCAGATGTGGTAACGGTCTGATCGCGGTGTGGTTCTGCACATGTGGTAACGGTCTGATCGCGGTCTGTGGTTCTGCACATGTGGTAACGGTCTGATCGCGGTGTGGTTCTGCACATGTGGTAACGGTCTGATCGCGGTGTGGTTCTGCACATGTGGTAACGGTCTGATCGCGGTGTGGTTCTGCAGATGTGGTAACGGTCTGATCGCGGTGTGGTTCTGCACATGTGGTAACGGTGTGATCGCGGTGTGGTTCTGCAGATGTGGTAACGGTCTGGTCGCGGTGTGGTTCTGCACATGTGGTAACGGTCTGATCGCGGTGCGGTTCTGCAGATGTGGTAACGGTCTGATCGCGGTGTGGTTCTGCACATGTGGTAACGGTCTGATCGCGGTGCGGTTCTGCACATGTGGTAACGGTCTGATCGCGGTCTGTGGTTCTGCACATGTGGTAACGGTCTGATCGCGGTGTGGTTCTGCAGATGTGGTAACGGTCTGATCGCGGTGTGGTTCTGCACATGTGGTAACCGTCTGATCGCGGTGTGGTTCTGCAGATGTGGCAACCGTCTGATCGCGGTGTGGTTCTGCAGATGTGGTAACGGTCTGATCGCGGTGTGGTTCTGCACATGTGGTAACCGTCTGATCGCGGTGTGGTTCTGCAGATGTGGTAACGGTCTGATCGCGGTCTGTGGTTCTGCAGATGTGGTAACGGTCTGATCGCGGTGTGGTTCTGCAGATGTGGTAACGGTCTGATCGCGGTGTGGTTCTGCACATGTGGTAACGGTCTGATCGCGGTCTGTGGTTCTGCAGATGTGGTAACGGTCTGATCGCGGTGTGGTTCTGCACATGTGGTAACGGTCTGATCGCGGTGTGGTTCTGCAGATGTGGTAACGGTCTGATCGCGGTGTGGTTCTGCAGATGTGGTAACGGTCTGATCGCGGTGTGGTTCTGCAGATGTGGTAACGGTCTGATCGCGGTGTGGTTCTGCACATGTGGTAACGGTCTGATCGCGGTGTGGTTCTGCAGATGTGGTAACGGTCTGATCGCGGTGTGGTTCTGCAGATGTGGTAACGGTCTGATCGCGGTGTGATTCTGCACATGTGGTAACGGTCTGATCGCGGTGTGGTTCTGCACATGTGGTAACGGTCTGATCGCGGTGTGGTTCTGCACATGTGGTAACGGTCTGATCGCGGTGTGGTTCTGCACATGTGGTAACGGTCTGATCGCGGTGTGGTTCTGCAGATGTGGTAACCGTCTGATCGCGGTGTGGTTCTGCAGATGTGGTAACCGTCTGATCGCGGTGTGGTTCTGCAGATGTGGTAACCGTCTGATCGCGGTGTGGTTCTGCAGATGTGGTAACGGTCTGATCGCGGTGCGGTTCTGCAGATGTGGTAACGGTCTGGTCGCGGTGTGGTTCTGCACATGTGGTAACCGTCTGATCGCGGTGTGGTTCTGCACATGTGGTAACGGTCTGATCGCGGTGTGGTTCTGCACATGTGGTAACCGTCTGATCGCGGTGTGGTTCTGCAGATGTGGTAACGGTCTGATCGCGGTGTGGTTCTGCAGATGTGGTAACCGTCTGATCGCGGTGTGGTTCTGCACATGTGGTAACGGTCTGATCGCGGTGTGGTTCTGCAGATGTGGTAACGGTCTGATCGCGGTGTGGTTCTGCAGATGTGGTAACGGTCTGATCGCGGTGTGGTTCTGCACATGTGGTAACGGTCTGATCGCGGTGTGGTTCTGCAGATGTGGTAACGGTCTGATCGCGGTGTGGTTCTGCAGATGTGGTAACGGTCTGATCGCGGTGTGGTTCTGCACATGTGGTAACGGTCTGATCGCGGTGTGGTTCTGCACATGTGGTAACGGTCTGATCGCGGTGTGGTTCTGCACATGTGGTAACGGTCTGATCGCGGTCTGTGGTTCTGCAGATGTGGTAACGGTCTGATCGCGGTGTGGTTCTGCACATGTGGTAACGGTCTGATCGCGGTCTGTGGTTCTGCAGATGTGGCGGCTGTGGTCGGGTAAATACGGCAGGTCACTGACAGAAATGGGTCAGAAAATAAAAACATTTGGGGGTTCGACTTTTGTGTTGTCGCGATACAAAAATGAAAAAGCTGGAATTCGATACTCCAGAAATGACCCGATACTCGATACTCGGGTTGGGCGGTTTACGGTTTTACTGTGACGCAGAAACAGAGTCGCAGTTTTATATTTGAAGATGAGGCACGAGTTCTGATCAAACCAAACTCTGCAGCGCGTTCGATCGCATCAGCGTCAGCGCTTATACTGTATGCAAATGAGCTGTATGCAAATGAGCTGTATGCAAATGAGCTGTATGCAAATGAGCCATGAGGTTTGAAGTTTGGTTTGTGTGAAACATAAACAAATGTGCCAAAGCTGCATTAAACACATTATTACTCAGAGTCTAGAATGAGCGGAGCAGCGGAAATGGATCTGGATCTGGTGGATTTGAGGCTTCATTCGCTTTTTTGGGGAGTTTTGACTTGTTTTGTTTTAGAAATAATAAAAATGTAATAATTCTGTGTTCGTTTTTCCAGTTTCAGCTGTGGACGATTCACGTACATAATGTAAAAAGAGTTTTAAAAGCTTCTGTACAGACGAGAATAAACTTTGGCTGAAAACCCAGAGTGCCCGAGTAAGACTGGAGTTAGAGACCTGGTTTAGACCTGGATTAGACCTGGATTAGACCTGGATTATACCTGGATTATACCTGGTTTAGTCCTGGGTTTGTACCTATTTCAGACCTGATTTTTGTCCTGGTTTAGACCGGAGTTAGTCCCAGTACAGTCCTGGTTTAGTATCATGTTTTACACTTAGGTTAGTACCTCTTCCAGACCTGGTTTAGTACCTGGTTCAGTTCTGGCTCAGTCTATAATGAGCGGAGGAAATGTAGAGCGGTGCAGAGGACCAATCACAGCCCTTATGTCTGCGGCGTTTTGAGGCGTCGTTAGAAAGTTTCAGAACCATAAATTGTTCTTTACCGTCTCCTCCGTGAAAGTCTGACTTCGCCCTCGGGAACTTTCTCCTCTTCAGCCTCGTCCCCTCTCGACTCTCGGCTTCAGTAAAACGTCTCCATCACAAACTTTTGGGCTCAGCGTCGCACACGAAGCGTCAGTCAGGTTTTTTTCTTCTTCCTCGCTGCGTGTGGATGGAAATCTCCGAGCGGAACCACGTTTGAAGAGGAGAGAGAGCGGAGGGAGGAAGTCCTGCTGTGGTTTTAGCTCCTGATGCAGATTTTTATAATGACGGTGATGAAACTGATACTTTTGATACCGCGGGACACTGGACTGTTGCACCAGCCAAAAAATACATAATAAAGTAGGAAAAAAACCCACATATAAGTCGCACCGGACCATAAGTTACATTTTTTGGGGGGAAATTAAGTTTATAAAATCAGAGACCAAGAACAGACCGCAGAGTCTTTTATATTCTCGGCTTTGGGAACTCCCTGGACGAGCCGCTCCCGGCAGCTCAGGGTGAACTCGTTCCTCTCGCTGTGGCCATCGAGCTTTTAGCCGCGATGAGCTTTTTTTTCGTTTCCTCCCTTGCAGCTCGAGTTTCCTCCGCTTTGCTCCAGTCGAACACAAGTTTCTCGCTCACTCCGAACT
This sequence comes from Odontamblyopus lacepedii, assembly GCA_034769755.1. Lineage (NCBI taxonomy): Eukaryota > Metazoa > Chordata > Actinopteri > Gobiiformes > Gobiidae > Odontamblyopus > Odontamblyopus lacepedii. Next base: position 2,638,182 of record CM068351.1, read on the forward strand.
TTATTCCTGCTGCTCGATCACAGTCTTCAGCTGCGGATTTCACCGCTCGCAGCTCGTAATCTGCGGAATGTGATTTTCTTTTTGGGGGGGATTTGTGTTCAACCTTTCTCAGTCGTTTTTATAAGTTGTTGCGAGTGTGAAAATAACGAACACGTGAAATTATATAGTTTAAAATAGAAGTCGCGCCTGAGTATAAGTCGCAGAACCACCCACGCTATGAAAAACGTGCGGCTTATAGTCCGAAAAATACGGATAAATTAGAGTTACCAGTTGGTCTCCAGCCCCGTATTCGTATTGTAAACAACTGAAGAACTCAAATTTGATTAATTACTACAGTAAATATGTTATTTTAAACTTTGTGCACTGCTAAATGGATCATGGTTTTATGTTTTATCGGCGTCTAACTGTACAACATCTAAGGCTCGCCCTCTTATGTCGACTCTCGCGACCCCTAAAATGAGCAGCTCTCCGGCATTTTCATTTCGTAAAGGCTGAAAATCCCTCGAACAGACATTAGACGGAAGGAACAGTTTCAGCTGTAGTTTCATTCTTGATTTTTTCATGACACAATTTTCATTTCATCAAATTTCATGACTAGAGCTGTAACGATATCCAAGTGTCTCGATACGATACGGTCCCGATCTGAACCTCACGGACCGATATTTACTGTGATATCGTGGGAAAGCTCACGATTTTACGATATTCTACAGAATAACGAGACTGACTCTAAAACGCTTTGACCAGTGATTTGGTGCAACATTTATTGTCATTAGGGATGGAACGAAATCCAAATCTCTCTGGACGATATTTTCACCAGAAACATCTCACTGGACCAGATTTATTACAATATAAAACTGTGAATCTGCGACTTTTTCCTCTAAAAATGCTTCACAGACTTAATCCACAGAATGAAGATGTAAAAGTGCTTAGAACAGTTATTTCTTCATGTCGTCTGCACTGAAACGGAGCAAAGGATCATGGTCTATGTAGTTCCCTTTGTTTTTTTTAAAGCTATTTCTGCATCAGAACTGTTCATTTAAGCAAAGAGACTTGGGATTCGATATATTGTGACGCTCCACGATATTACTGTGAGACCTTTGACGATACGACATCACCAGATTTACGTTATTGTTGCATCTCTATTCATGAAACAATTGAATAAAAGCTGAAAGTCTTTTGTGAACACTGACAATTCTTTAAAAACCCTCAGGCGATCAGGACCTTTACCCTTGTAGAGCGGAGGTTTTTATGGGCGTTTGTTGCGAGTGTTTTATGCGTAAATGGGTTAAATCCACTTGTGAATATTGATCTAAAAGGACTTCGTAAAGACACAAACGCTCTGACTTCAATGTTAGAAAACCGTGGTGTCCAACGGAGCTGATGAGGCCTAAACGTGATGACAACCAAGCGCCGCATGGACTAAACCAGGACTAAACCAGGACTAAACCAGGACTAAACCAGGACTAAACCAGGATTAAAGACTAAACCACACTAGAGCAGAGCATTTTTTTAACATTTGGACCAAAACAACGAGAGGAAATCCTACGAATATCACCCATGGACATCAAACTGGAGAAGGAAGAGCTGAAAAAACGGGGCTTGAGCGACAAAAATAATCGATTAAAGATTCCTCAAACGTGAACGAATCGCTCCAGATACAACTTCAGAGGGAAAATGAGAAGACACTAACTAGAACCTGGATACAAGCTCTGAAAAGTCCGTGATGTAGTCCACTTTTAGACCCGGTTTAGTCCTAGATTAGACCTGTTATAGACCTGGCACAGGGTCAGTCACTGGTCAGAACTCTGGACCTTCAGATGGATTTTTTTTATGGAGACAAACAGAATTGTGACAGTACTTTTTTTGATAATGACGCCTTGAGGCTTCGGTTCAGTCGTCATCCAAAGATTTAAAATGGCTTAAGAATCGACCTTTTTCACCACAGTCTGAAGTGTCTCGCTGTAGGTTTGCAGAACTTTTGGTTAATGTTTTCCTGTGGTAAATGTGTGTGTAAATGTGTGTGTAAATGTGTGTGTAAATGTGTGTGTAAATGTGTGTGTAAATGTGTGTGTAAATGTGTGTGTAAATGTGTGTGTAAATGTGTGTGTAAATGTCTCCATCAGCTTCATAAATCTGCCCAAAGCTCCACAAAGGAGAAACTTTCTTCATGAAGAATTTATCCACACTGCAAAAAAGGCAGATCAAAAATAAGAAAAAAATACCAATTTGAGGTAAAAAAAGGCCTATTTTAAGTGAAATTTTCTGCCAGTGCAGTAAGAAATTTTCACTTACCAAGTTTTCTTAAAACAAGACGAAATATGAATCTTGTTCTAAGCAGAAAACACGAGTTTCAAGTATTTATGGACAGATTTTTCCCCTTATTGGTTTGAGGAGGAAGTTAAAGAGGCTTAACCTGGACTGAGTTCATATAAAAAGTGCTCAGAATAAGTTGTAATATCGAGATAAGAGAAATCAGGATGAATATCTTGAAACAAGTAAAAAAATCTCATCTTATTAAGTAAAAAAAAGTCTTAAAATTGATCTTTTAAGATGAATCTGCTTAATTCAAGTCACTTTAACTATGCTAGAAAATCCTTTTTTGCTGTGCAACGATCGAGGGAAGAAAGACGAAAACTTAAAGGAAACGACGACGAGCATCAGTGAAACGACTGAGCAGCACCAACGTTCTGGTCCTGGAGGAAACAGAAGGAACTCGTTCACTCAGATTCTACAAAAAATCGATTTTATGACGTCGATTTTAGCACAGACAGATTTGTGCAGTTGAAATGTGAGACTCCAGGACCAGAACGTTGGTGTCGCTCAGTCGTTTCACTGACGCTCGTCGTCGTTTCCTTTAAGTTTTCGTCCCTCGATCGTTGTGGATAAATTCTCCATGAAGAAAGTTTCTCCTCTGTCGACCTTGAGGTTAAAGATTTGGTGATGGGGCAGATTTATTTAGATTTACACACACATTTACCACAAAAAACATTCACCAAAGCTCCACAAACCCACAGCGGGACACTTCAGACCGTTTCCTCACGTAATCTGCAGGGAAACCGCAAAGGATCATGGTCTATGTAGTTGTTTTTTTTAGCTCGTGCGGCACCAAAACAATAAGAGGAACTCCTTGTTCTCTGGAGCCTCGTTTATCATGTCCACAACAGGAGCTCGGTCTCCGGGGCACATTTAGCTCCACTGCACTCGTGTCTGTCTCCTCCTCCTCCTCTTTTCATTCATCTTCGCCTCCTCCTCCTCCTCCTCACCGTCTCCTCCCCGTCTCCTCCTCCTCCCCGTCTCCTCCTCCTCCTCCCCGTCTCCTCCTCCTCCCCCTCTCCTCCTCCTCCCCTCCTCCCCCTCTCCTCCTCCTCCTCCCCGTCTCCTCCTCCTCCCCCTCTCCTCCTCCTCCCCTCCTCCTCCTCCTCCCCTGTCCTCCTCCTCCTCCTCTCCTCCTCCCCTGTCCTGCTCCTCTCCTCCTCCCCTGTCCTCCTGCTCCTCTCCTCCTCCCCTGTCCTCCTCCTCCTCCCCTGTCCTCCTCCTCCCCTGTCCTCCTCCTCCTCCTCACCGTCTCCTCCCCGTCTCCTCCTCCTCCCCCTCTCCTCCTCTTCCTCCCCGTCTCCTCCTCCTCCCCGTCTCCTCCTCACACACTCACACTCACTAAGAATAAATCCTGATGATGTGACAGACTCTTAAACGCTCTTTACAGTCACACCCTCCACACCAGCGGCTGTAAAGAAGCATGTCTGACCCCGGAGCTCAACTCTGTGCTCCTTTACTCCTCGCCTCCTTCTCTAATCCTCGCCTCGCCTCCTTCTCACCTCATCTCCTCACCTCCTTCTCTCCTCCTCCTCTCCTCTAACTCTAACCCCGGAGCTGAACTCTTTTCCTTTACTCCTCGCCTCCTTCTCTCCTCCTCCCCTCGCCTCCTTCTCCTTCAGTCCTCCTCTCCTCTGTCCTCCCTCACTCTTACTCCCTCCTTCACTCCTCCTGCTCTTCCCCTCCTCCTTCCCTCCCTCCTCCTCCCTCCCTTCTCTCCTCTCCTCCTCACTCCTCTCCTCTTCCCTCACTCCTCCTCCCTCAGCCCTCCTCCTTCAGTCCTCTTCCCTCACTCCTCCTCTCCTGTCCTCCTTCAGTCCTCCTGTCCTCCCTCACTCTTCCTCCCTCCTTCACTCCTCCTACTTTTCTCCTCCTCCTCCTTCCCTCACCTCCTCTCCTCCTTTCCTCACTCCTCCTCTTCCCTCCCTAAGTCCTCCTCTCCTCTCCTCCTCTCCTCCTCCTTCTCTTCCCTCCCTAAGTCCTCCTCTCCTCCTCCTCCTCTCCTTCTCCTCTCCTCCTCCTTCTCTTCCCTCCCTAAGTCCTCCTCTCCTCCTCCTCCTCTCCTCCTCCTCTCCTCTCCTCCTCTTCCCTCCCTAAGTCCTCCTCTCCTCCTCCTCCTCTCCTTCTCCTCTCCTCCTCCTTCTCTTCCCTCCCTAAGTCCTCCTCTCCTCCTCCTCCTCTCCTCTCCTCCTCCTCCTCTCCTCTCCTCCTCTTCCCTCCCTAAGTCCTCCTCTCCTCCTCCTCTCCTCTCCTCCTCCTCCTCCTCCTCTCCTCCTCCTCTCCTCTCCTCCTCCTCCTCTCCTCCTCCTCTCCTCTCCTCCTCTCCTCTCCTCTCCTCCTCCTCCTCTCCTCCTCCTCTCCTCTCCTCCTGCTCCGCCGGTGCCGCCACAGTTGCCCCGGGGCATCTGGTGCAGACCCTTCATGATGGATTCTCGTTTATGTCCCTCTCCACATTCACACGTTGCGTAATGTTGGTCTCAGATTTAAAGCGTCTCACATTCGTTCCTCTGTGGTCATTCCGCACACAGCGGGAGGCGCATTTCTCAGGCAACACGAGTGCCTTGCCCAAGGACACAAGAGCAGCACAGGCAATGACAGTACCTGGAACAAACATGTTTTCTGCCCTGCAGCTCGGAGCCGCTGGGGCGGAGCGACCTGTGAAAGTCTGTTATTAATGTTCAGAGCTCGACTTAGGGACAAAACAGGGACAGAAAAACCCGGGATCACGAGGAGCAGGTTCAGACCGACATTTAAGACCAACATGACGAGGCTCAGCAGATACAGACATTTTCTGTGGACAAAGTGAATTGGAGCCGGAACGCTGCAATAAAGGCCTATCAAAAAAAAAAACAGTTTGAGGTAAAACTGTCCTATTTGAAGTGAAATTTTCTGCCAGTGCAGTAAGATTTTTTCACTTACCAAGTTTTCTTAAAAGAAGACGAAATATGAAAAGCAGAAAACACGAGTTTCAAGTATTTATGGCAAGACTTTTCCCCTTATTGGTTTGAGGAGGAAGTTAAAGAGGCTTAACCTGGACTGAGTTAATGTAAAAAGTGCTGAGAATAAGTTGTAATATCGAGATAAGAGAAATCAGGATGAATATCTTGAAACAAGTAAAAAATCTTATCTCTGATCTCTAAGTAAAAAAATCTTAAAATTGGTCTTTTAAGATGAATCTTAATTCAAGTCAGTTTAACTGCTAGAAAATCTCCAGGCTCATTTCCTGTTTGTAACGTGGCTCGTGCGTTCGCTGTGTCCTTTTGTATAAACAGCCTGAGGTGGACGTGCATTTGGTGAGAAAAATACACTTTTTGGTGAACTGTAAAACCTTTCAGTGTCCAGATGGGACCAGGACAGAGGTTTGCTGCACTGCAAGACCTGAGGCCCCGAGGACCTGAGGCCCCGAGGCCCTGAGGAAAAACATGAAACATAAATCTCAGACACGTGTCGTTTGTTCAACTGGTCCAAGAATCTGTCCGACCCCGAGCCCAAACCCGGACTCGAGTGAAACTGACCCTCACGTCCATCACCAGGACGATACAATCTCAGAGGCTAATGGCTAATGAAACTGACCCTCACATCAACGCCGTCCATCACCGAGCTACAAAACTATCTCAGAGGACTAACCGCTAATGAACCTGACCCTCACATTAACGCCGTCCATCACGGGGCTACGATACTATCTCAGCAAGCTCATCGTTAATAAAACTGACGTCCATCACTGCCCCTGACCCTATAGGGCAAATGTGCTGACCCGGGACTGAATCTTTTGTCCTCTGACCCTGCAGATTTAAACCAGGGGTTTGTCCCAGTTTCACACAGCACATGGCTCAGTGTCGCTCTTCTGGACACTGACACAGGCAACAGGAAAGGTTTTTGTCTAGAGAAAATACAGAAAACTGGACAGAAAATGGCAATAAGGCAAAAACTGCACTGACAGATTCAACTGAACCTCAGAAATGGACGGACGTTTCTCTTTTTTACTTTTTTATTTAACCCCAGCGATCCCGACCCGGGTCTGGTCAAACTCAAGTCAGAAGTACATCTCCAGTATGGAGATAATCCCTGCGTCACCACATCGCTGCATCGCTACTGAAAACAGAGCCTCAAACTAACGCTGTCCGTCGCTGAATCGCTCGCTCACTGCCACCGCCCATCTTTATATATCTATATATCTTTAGATGTAACAGGTTTTATTCATATCGAAGTTCGACCATTTCAGAGTTTATTCTTAGAAACAGAGACAAAAACAACTGTATTTGAGCAGAATCCTCACAGTTCTGTTGTACTGAAGTCAGACTTCACTCACTTTATGTTCCACCAGTAAATTTGATCGAAAGAATCTTAAGAATGAAGTGTGTCCAAAGTCGGTCGGATACATTAGCGAGCCTCTGGACACGCTCAGTTTGAAACATGGTGCCAAATGGAGTAAGGTTCCAGAGGTTTAGGCGGTTTAGGTTTGAGATCATCTGTTTCTCGTGGTGCCGCTGACCTCTGAACATTCTGAACCCAAAGTTCAGACGGAGATGGAGATTTTCTATATACAAAGTGAATTGGAGCCGGAGTCGATGGAGCCAGAAGCGCGCCCAGGCTCATTTCCTGTTTGTAACGTGGCTCGTGAGTTCGCTGTGTCCTTTTGTATAAACAGCCTGAGGTGGACGTGCATTTGGTGAGAAAAATACACTTTTTGGTGAACTGTAAAACCTTTTAGTGTCCAGACGGGACCAGGACAGAGGTCTGCTGCACTGCAAGACCTGAGGCCCCGAGGACCTGAGGCCCCAAGGACCTGAGGCCCCGAGGACCTGAGGCCCCGAGGCCCCAAGGACCTGAGGCCCCGAGGACCTGAGGCCCCAAGGACCTGAGGCCCCGAGGCCCTGATGACCTGAGGCCCCGAGGACCTGATGACCTGAGGCCCCGAGGCCCTGATGACCTGAGGACCTGACGAGATGAAGCATCTGGATCTGTACATCTCGATGATAAATGAGTGTGAAACAAAAGCTGCTGCTTTCCGTCAGGAGCCGATCGAGGAGGAAAACATGAAACACAAATCTCAGACACGAGTTGTTTGTTCACAAACTGGTCCAAGAATCTGTCCGACCCTGAGCCCAAACCTGGACTCCCCGAATGAAACTGACCCTCACATTAACACCGTCCATCACTGCCCTAATCACTGAGTCTAGGGTGACCCTATAAGGCAAATCCTTTGTCCTCTGAGCCTGCAGATTTAAACCAGGGATTTGTCCCAGTTTCACACAGCACATGGCTCAGTGTCGCTCTTCTGGACACTGACACAGGCAACAGGAAAGGTTTTTGTCTAGATAAAATACAGAAAACTGGACAGAAAATGGCAATAACTGAACCTCAGAAATGGATTATTTAACCCCAGCGATCCCGACCCGGGTCTGGTCAAACTCAAGTCAGAAGTACATCTCCAATATGGAGATAATCCCTGCGTCACCACATCGCTGCATCGCTAATGAAAACAGAGCCTCAAACTAACGCTGTCCGTCGCTGAATCGCTCGCTCACTGCCACCGCCCATCTTTATATATCTATATATCTTTAGATGTAACAGGTTTTATTCATATCGAAGTTCGACCATTTCAGAGTTTATTCTTAGAAACAGAGACAAAAACAACTGTATTTGAGCAGAATCCTCAAAGTTCTGTTGTACTGAAGTCAGACTTCACTCACTTTATGTTCCACCAGTAAATTTGATCGAAAGAATCTTAAGAATGAAGTGTGTCCAAAGTCGGCCGGATACATTAGCGAGCCTCTGGACACGCTCAGTTTGAAAAATGGTGCCAAATGGAGTAAGGTTCCAGAGGTTTAGGCGGTTTAGGTTTGAGATCATCTGTTTCTCGTGGTGGCGCTGACGTCTGAACATTCAGATCTCTGTAATTCCTGGAACAAAAACTGGTGCAAAGTTCCACTTTTAACCGTAAACATATAACATATTTAGAGAGTGGAGGATCCCTCAGTCCTCCAGCTTCTGAAGAAGCAGCTTGGATGAGCTGCTAAACGTTTGTCTATGTGACAAACTGAATTTCTCCTGGTCATATTTAAGATCTTATTGCTCCAACATTTCCCCTGAGCTCAGTCCCGTAGTCTCAGTGTCACAGGAGCACTGGTCCTGGAGGGTCAGCAGTGTCCCTCCCTCTTCTGTGTCCTGCAGCGTCACAGCAGCCTCCAGGGGGCGCCAGGCGAACACAAGAGAAAAGACTTTGTTCTTACTCCACTCTGGTGTTTCAGTTGTGAGAAATGGAAGTATTTCCTCTGGAAGATTTCCTGCCACATACGGTGAAAAACTCTGCAGCATCTCAAAGTTGCCACGTTACCTTTTGTTGTCTTGAAAATTGTATATTTGCTGAAAACATGTATGAACAACACAATCAGCGCGAACAAAACTCCTGCACATCACATCAGGTTTGTCCGGTCGCTGTGTCCAGTTTAGTGTCAGATTTTTGTGGTTTTATGGAGAAATGTTGTGTGGAATCATGGGGGATGTAGTCTTATGGGCGGAGCTTCGCACAGACTCGTACTCAAAGCTGGAGCGACCACTAAACATCAGACATCTTCTGGACACGCAGATCGTGTCTTTAATGCGTTCGTCGGTCCAAGACCAGATCTGGACTAAATGACGTCCAGTATTTGAACGTCTCACTGTGGACGTCACTCTGCAGTGAAACATCTGAGCCGCGACTGAGACTCACGGGTCTAAAAGAGTCGCACTGGTGCCACTGATCTGAAGGGATTTGAACTGTTCTCTCAACATAAACATCACTGACTGAACATCAGATCCACTGAGCCACACACACATGAACATTTACACACACATGAACATTCACACACACATGAACATTTACACACACATGAACATTTACACACATGAACATTTACACACATGAACATTTACACACATGAACATTTACACACACATGAACATTCACACACATGAACATTCACACACACATGAACATTTACACACACATGAACATTCACACACATGAACATTTACACACACATGAACATTTACACACACATGAACATTTACACACATGAACATTCACACACACATGAACATTCACACACACATGAACATTTACACACATGAACATTTACACACACATGAACATTCACACACATGAACATTCACACACATGAACATTCACACACACATGAACATTCACACACACATGAACATTTACACACACATGAACATTTACACACATGAACATTTACACACATGAACATTTACACACACATGAACATTTACACACACATGAACATTCACACACACATGAACATTCACACACATGAACATTTACACACACATGAACATTCACACACACATGAACATTCACACACATGAACATTCACACACACATGAACATTTACACACATGAACATTCACACACATGAACATTTACACACACATGAACATTTACACACACATGAACATTTACACACACATGAACATTTACACACATGAACATTTACACACACATGAACATTCACACACACATGAACATTTACACACACATGAACATTCACACACACATGAACATTTACACACACATGAACATTCACACACATGAACATTTACACACATGAACATTTACACACATGAACATTTACACACATGAACATTTACACACATGAACATTTACACACACATGAACATTCACACACATGAACATTCACACACACATGAACATTTACACACACATGAACATTTACACACATGAACATTTACACACATGAACATTTACACACATGAACATTCACACACATGAACATTTACACACATGAACATTCACACACATGAACATTTACACACACATGAACATTTACACACATGAACATTCACACACATGAACATTCACACACACATGAACATTTACACACACATGAACATTTACACACATGAACATTTACACACATGAACATTTACACACACATGAACATTTACACACACATGAACATTCACACACATGAACATTTACACACACATGAACATTTACACACACATGAACATTTACACACACATGAACATTCACACACATGAACATTTACACACACATGAACATTTACACACACATGAACATTCACACACACATGAACATTTACACACACATGAACATTCACACACATGAACATTTACACACACATGAACATTCACTCACATGAACATTTACACACATGAACATTTACACACACATGAACATTCACACACGAACATTTACACACATGAACATTTACACACACATGAACATTCACACACATGAACATTTACACACACATGAACATTTACACACATGAACATTTACACACATGAACATTTACACACACATGAACATTCACACACGAACATTTACACACATGAACATTTACACACACATGAACATTCACACACATGAACATTTACACACACATGAACATTTACACACATGAACATTTACACACACATGAACATTCACACACATGAACATTCACACACATGAACATTCACACACATGAACATTCACACATGAACATGAACATTTACACACATGAACATTTACACACATGAACATTACACATGAACATTTACACACATGAACATTTACACACATGAACATTTACACACATGAACATTTGAACATTCACACACATGAACATTTACACACATGAACATACACACATGAACATTTACACACATGAACATTCACACACATGAACATTCACACACATGAACATTTACACACATGAACATTTACACACATGAACATTCACACATGAACATTTACACACACATGAACATTTACACACACATGAACATTTACACACACATGAACATTTACACACATGAACATTTACACACACATGAACATTCACACACATGAACATTCACACACGAACATTTACACACATGAACATTTACACACACATGAACATTCACACACATGAACATTTACACACATGAACATTTACACACATGAACATTTACACACATGAACATTTACACACATGAACATTTACACACACATGAACATTTACACACACATGAACATTTACACACATGAACATTCACACACACATGAACATTCACACACACATGAACATTTACACACACACATGAACATTCACACACATATGAACATTCACACACACATGAACATTCACACACACATGAACATTTACACACATGAACATTCACACACACATGAACATTTACACACACATGAACATTTACACACATGAACATTTACACACATGAACATTTACACACACATGAACATTCACACACACATGAACATTCACACACATGAACATTCACACACACATGAACATTCACACACATGAACATTCACACACATGAACATTCACACACATGAACATTCACACACACATGAACATTCACACACATGAACATTCACACACACATGAACATTCACACACATGAACATTTACACACACATGAACATTTACACACATGAACATTTACACACACATGAACATTCACACACATGAACATTCACACACACATGAACATTTACACACACATGAACATTTACACACATGAACATTTACACACATGAACATTTACACACATGAACATTTACACACACATGAACATTTACACACACATGAACATTTACACACACATGAACATTCACACACATGAACATTCACACACACATGAACATTTACACATGAACATTTACACACACATGTACATTTACTCACACATGAACATTTACACACATGTACATTTACACACATGAACATTACACACACATGAACATTCACACACACATGAACATTCACACACACACATGAACATTCACACACATGAACATTTCACACACATGTACACACATGAACATTCACACACATGAACATTCACACACACACGAACATTTACACACACATGAACATTCACACACACATGAACATTCACACACACACATGAACATTCACACACACACATGAACATTCACACACATGAACATTCACACACACACGAACATTTACACACACATGAACATTCACACACACATGAACATTCACACACACACATGAACATTCACACACACACGAACATTCACACACACATGAACATTCACACACACACATGAACATTCACACACACATGAACATTCACACAGTGCTTTGTGCAGTGGGAAGGCGCCGGACGTGTTTGTTATTGACGTTCATATCTTTATTCAAGGCCAAAATAGGAAAATGAAACCCCCAGAATCATGTCGCGCGAGATAATACGAACATTTAAGACCAAAATGACGAGGCCACAGCAGCAGCTACAGAAAGAGGAGCCACCGCTTTACTCTGTAAAGACACGACGAAGCTAAATGTTCACACGTGTTCGGTTTAACCTGTGTGAAGTCGGCCCATCAAACACAAACCTACAAAAACTGTGTCTTTCGTTTTGTTTGTGCGATTCTGGTTCTTCAGATATTCACAGTTTTATTTTGGTCGATGACGTCGTCCAGAACCTCAGAATGTGAAACAGCCTCAAAACAGAAGAAAATGATGTCAAACGTTTGTATTTGGTTTGTGCTGTTTTGTGCTGTGACAGTTTCATTTGTGTGAGTTTATTTCTAAAATTATTCATTATTATTTCTGCGGTAATTATAGGACGTCATTTCCGATCAGCTGGCGGCGGCGACTTTAACAAAACTCCGCAAAACTAGTGGGGATAAACAATCTCAGGCTGCAGAAAAGTCTGTCTCAGTCTTTAGTCATTTGATTTTGATTCATATTTTATAGAACAACACAGACTTTTCCACAGCCTCAGATGGTTTATCGCCACTAGTTTTGTTTAGTTTGTCGCCGTCAGATGAGCGTAAATGATGTCCTATAATTACCACAGGAATAATAATTAATAACTTTAGAAATAAAAATTATCAGCACAAACCAAAATACAAACGTTTTCTATCATTTTCTTCCTGTTTTGAGGCTGTTTCACATTCTGAGGTTCTGGACGACGTCATCGACCGAAAATAAAACTGCGAATATCTGAAGAACCAGAATCACACAAACCAAACTTTTTGCAGCACAAACGAAGCACAAACGATTGACTCCATTTTGGGCGTTTTCGAGCATTTTGAAGCTTCCTGTGGGACTGACCCCAATTTGACCTGTAAAAGAATCGTTAATTTCCTCAAAACTAAACTTTTTGCAGCACAAACGACTGACAGTTTTTGTGTAGGTTTGCTTTTGGGTGTGGTCGACTTCACGGAGGTTGCCGTTTATAACACAATGCCGTACTGTGGAACATTCCAGGCAAAGCAATAACATCTCCATGGAGACGAGCAGGTGTCGTTCTCACAATGCCAAAGCGAAACACTCGACCGGAGTAAAACGGAACACGGCCTCTCGGGTTTCAGTCCCGCTCCGCTCTTCATTGTCCGATATTTTTGGAGAGTCATTAGCGCTTCACAGGTTAGCAGCGGCTTTAGCGTTAGCAACGGCTTTAGCATTAGCCGCGGTTTTAGCATTAGTCGCGGTTTTAGCGTTAGCCGCGGTTTTAGCATTAGCGTCGGTGGCTTTGAGGCTCCCGTTTCAGTCCGGGGCAGATTTAGTCACAGACCAAAGACCGAACAATCATCCATCAGGCTCTTTTTCTCCTGTCAGACCCTCCACCCCTCCTCTCATCCCCTCCACATTTCTCCTCTTCCCTCGTTCCCTCATCCCCTCCACATTTCTCCTCTTCCCTCGTTCCCTCACCCCCTCCACATTTCTCCTCTTCCCTCGTTCCCTCACCCCCTCCCCCTCTGCCTCTCTTCTCTCTCTCTTCTGTGCCCTCCATCCCTCCTGTCTCCCTCCTCTCCTCCGTTCTCTCTCCTGTCATCTCCCTGTTCACCCCTCTCTCCCTCCTCTTTCGTCTCACACTCTTCCTCCTGTCATCCCCCGTCTCTCTCTTCCTCTTCCTCCTGTCATCCCCTGTCTCTCCCTCTTCCTCCTGTTATCTCCCATCTCTCTTCCTCTTCCTCTCCTCTTCCTCCTGTTATCTCCCGTCTCTCTTCCTCTTCCTCTCCTCTTCCTCCTGTTATCTCTTGTCTCTCTTCCTCTTCCTCTCCTCTTCCTCCTGTTATCTCCCGTCTCCCTCTTCCTCTCCTCTTCCTCCTGTTATCTCCCGTCTCTCTCTCCCTCTTCCTCTCCTCTTCCTCCTGTTATCCCCTGTCTCTCCCTCTCCCTCTCCTCTTCCTCCTGTTATCTCCCGTCTCTCTCTCCCTCTCCCTCTCCTCTTCCTCCTGTTATCTCCCATCTCCCTCTCCCTCTCCTCTTCCTCCTGTTATCTCCCGTCTCTCTCTCCCTCTTCCTCTCCTCTTCCTCCTGTTATCTCCCGTCTCCCTCTCCCTCTTCCTCCTGTCATCCCCCGTCTCTCTCTTCCTCTTCCTCCTGTTATCTCCCGTCTCTCTCTCTCCTCTTCCTCCTGTCATCTCCCTGTTCCGCTCTTCCACACAAACTCTGTTCTCTCTGAAGTCTCTTTCTCACTCGGCCGGTTTCAGCGCTTTAAACGAACTCAGACCGATGTGCAGATGTGAACGCTCCAGCCGTCCCCAGACCCTCTGAGGCGAAACGTCCTGAGGCCTTTGTCAGGAGGGTCTCAGCTGCAGGTCCTGTTTTCCATCCATCTTCTTCCGCTTTGTCCAGCTGGGTCACGGGGGCAGCGCGCCTGTGTTCACTTGTGTACGGTTTATCCTGCGTGAAGTCGCCCCATCAAACGCAAACCTACAAAAACTGTGTCAATCGTTTGTGCTTCGTTTGTGCTGCAAAAAGTTTCAGTTGTGCGATTCTGGTTCTTCAGATATTCACAGTTTTATTTTGAGCCTGTGACGTCGTCCAGAACCTCAGAATGTGAAACAGCCTCAAAACAGGCAGAACATTATAGAAAACGTTTGTATTTGGTTTGTGCTGTTTTGTGCTGTGACAGTTTCATTTGTGTGAGTTCATTTCTAAAATTATTCATTATTATTTCTGCGGTAATTATAGGACGTCATTTCTGCTCAGGTGACGCTGGCGACTTTAACAAAACGCCACAAAACTAGTGAAGAGACACGATCTCAGGCTGCAGAAAGTCTGTAACAGTCTTTAGTCATTTGCTTTTGATTCATTCTGGTTTAGATCTGGTTCAGACCTGATTTAGGTCTAGTTTAGACCTGGATTAGACCTGGTTTAGACCTTGTTTAGACCTTGTTTAGACCTGATTTAGATCTAGTTTAGATCTGGATTAGACATGGATTAGACCTGGTTTAGACCTGGTTCAGACCTGATTTAGGTCTAGTTTAGACCTGGATTAGACCTGGTTTAGACCTTGTTTAGACCTTGTTTAGACCTGATTTAGATCTAGTTTAGATCTGGATTAGACATGGATTAGACCTGGTTTAGACCTGGTTCAGACCTGATTTAGGTCTAGTTTAGACCTGGATTAGACCTGGTTTAGACCTTGTTTAGACCTTGTTTAGACCTGATTTAGATCTAGTTTAGATCTGGATTAGACATGGATTAGACCTGGTTTAGACCTGGTTCAGACCTGATTTAGGTCTAGTTTAGACCTGGATTAGACCTGGTTTAGACCTTGTTTAGACCTTGTTTAGACCTGATTTAGATCTAGTTTAGATCTGGATTAGACATGGATTAGACCTGGTTTAGACCTGGTTCAGACCTGATTTAGGTCTAGTTTAGACCTGGATTAGACCTGGTTTAGACCTGGTTTAGACCTGATTTAGATCTAGTTTAGACCTGGATTAGACCTGGTTTAGACCTGGTTTAGACCTGGATTAGACCTGGTTTAGACCTGGTGGTCGTTCTTCTGGTCGATGTCAACGCAAATACAACAAATAAAGATGAAGACTTTGCGATACCTGGACGAGGTGTGGACAGAAACAGAACCTGGTCCTTTTTGGAATAAAGTTCTTTTTCTCTTGGTTCACTTTTTGTTCCACTTACAGAAGACTGAGTTTGTTTCACTTAAAGGGGACCAACTGTAAACTGCAAACTGTTCTCCTCAGATCGTTCTCCATGTCCTCGTCGTTTCTTCTCTCTGACCCTCTGAAGTTCGATTTGGAGCGATCCATGTTTGAGGAATGTTTAATCGCTTATTTCCAAGACTCCAGTTTGTCGCTCTTCCTTCTGTTTGTAGCTCCACCGATACAAACCCGCTGTGACGTCCGCACTTCCTTCTCCAGCTTGATGTTCTTCATGGGTGATGCTCGTAGGACTGGGCAGCGTCGCGTCGTCAACTTGGTCCAAATGTAAAAAAGGAAAAATGCTCTGGTCTCGTTCAGGGTGACCAGACGTCCCTGTTTCCCCAGGACACTCCCAGTTCTGAGCCCCGTGTCCGACGTCCCAGCAGATTCATACAAAACCAGCGATTTGTCCCAGTTTTATACAAGGAATATCCCAGGAGTCCCTATTTTTGACCAATTTGATCTAAACCAGGCCTTAAACAGGACTAAACCAGGACTGCTTCAGGTCTAAACCAGGATTATCACAATTTTTGACTAATTTGATCCCTGCCAACAGTAAAGAGGAGCATAAATTGTCATTTGTTTTGCCAAAATACAGAAATCCGTGTTTGCAAACGACCATAAAGCAAAAACAAAGCAGCGTCAGAAGTGCCTCAGATCACGACTGACGCGAGAACGCACAATGTTCCACGATCTTTTCACTACTACACGTCCCAACCCGGGTGTGTCCCAGTTTAGAGGTGTGAATATCTTTAGTCCGGGTTTAGTCCGGGTTTAGTCCTGGTTTAGTCCTGGTTTAGTCCTGGTTTAGTCCTGGTTCAGTCCTGGTTCAGTCCTGGTTTAGTCCTGGTTTAGTCCTGGTTTAGACCTGGTTTAGTCCTGGTTTAGTCCTGGTTTAGTCCTGGTTTAGTCCTGGTTCAGTCCTGGTTTAGTCCTGGTTTAGACCTGGTTTAGTCCTGGTTTAGTCCTGGTTTAGTCCTGGTTTAGTCCTGGTTTAGTCCTGGTTTAGACCTGGTTTAGTCCTGGTTTAGTCCTGGTTTAGTCCTGGTTTAGTCCTGGTTTAGTCCTGGTTCGGCCCATGCGGCGCTTTGTTATCGTGACGTTTTCCTCGTCAGCTCCACTGGACTCCGCAGTTTTCTAACGCCGAAGTCTTGTCGCACTTGTTTCTTCATGGAGTCGTTTTAGACCAAATATTGAGATTCAAAATGTGACAGAACAGAAGGATCCACAGGGGTCAGAGGTCAGGACTACGAGGGCTAAATAAAGTGTTTGGGGTCAATCAGGTGCAGCAGTTGTTTTGTTAAACCTGCCTGAAGTCGCCCCATCGAACTCAAACCTACAAAAACTGTGTCAGTCGTTTGTGCTGCAAAATGTTTCGTTTGTGTGATTCTGGTTCTTCAGATATTCACAGTTTTATTTTGGTCGATGACGTCGTCCAGAACCTCAGAATGTGAAACAGCCTCAAAACAGGAAGAAAATGATGTCAAACGTTTGTATTTGGTTTGTGCTGTTTTGTGCTGTGACAGTTTCATTTGTGTGAGTTTATTTCTAAAATTCTTCATTATTATTTCTGTGGTAATTACAGGACGTCATTTCTGCTCAGCTGACGGAGACAAACTCCACAAAACTAGTGAAGAGAAACGACCTGAGGCTGTGGAAAAGTCTGTTTCAGTCTTTAGTCATTTGCTTTTGGTTCATATTATATAGAATAACACAGACTTTTCCACAGCCTCAGGTCGTTTATCGTTTTAGAAATAAACTCGCACAAATGAAACTGT